>JAECUM010008642.1:0-62373 GCA_016617855.1 Megalonaias nervosa | reverse complement strand
TTTAGAACTGTTAGGAGATCGTGTGCTGTATTTTGACACGGACAGTTGCATCTACATCGATCGCCTGGGTCACCGGCACCCTAACATCGAAGGAGACCGTTTAGGAGCCTGGACGGACGAGCATTCCAACGGCAAGATTCTAAGTTTTCCTAGTGGCGGTTCCAAAAATTACGGCTATGAATACCGGGACCCCCAAGGAGAAGTGCACACCGAGTGTAAACTAATAGGATTAACTCTCAGTTATCGCACCAGTCAAGTGGTGAACATTGGGGTATTGAAAGAAGCCTTGCAGTCTGGAGAGGATCAACATTTAAAAGTGCCCACCTACCAACCTCACAAGATTGCACGTTTAGCCACACACCAAATCGTCGGTCGGCCTTTGGAAAAAATGTATTAAATCCTGTACCAGAAGCGAGTGCGACTTCCCAACCACTTCACTTTTCCGTATGGACACGTCGATATTGGTCAGCATATAAAAAGGGAAAACTTCCAAGACCGATAGTTCATTGTGACTACCATTGCCAAGCGAGAAAGATGAATCCTAACAAACAGACACCTTTCAAGTTCGGTGATTCTCAAGTGGAGTGCGATGCTGTGCCTTGCGATGGCAGGGATGCCGTACGCTGCGACCTAAGCTTTTCAGCACCACATCATGGGAACTTTGCTGTAACTACTGTTACTACAAGATCTACCATGGAAAGTGATGCTATGCGCGTCAAACCTGACGGATGCGAAAGCGATGCCACTCGTTATCGTGGACTCTTTACTGGTTTTCATGGTCAATGTCATCCTCCACGTGAAACCATGCGGCTAACACCCTACGGATGTCATCCATGCCTGAGCAAACTACTGCGGGTTTCACCGTACCCCCATCGAAATGAGCTTGTGAAAGAAGAATATTCATTCCCTGTGCGTTTGTCTGAATACTGCGACTTTGAAAGTCGTTTACAAACCTTCCAAGGAAAGTGGCCTAAATATCTGGGAGGACTTACCCCCGAAGACTTAGCCAGACCTGGATTTATCTACTTGGGCGAAGG
The DNA here is from genome assembly GCA_016617855.1 of Megalonaias nervosa. Lineage (NCBI taxonomy): Eukaryota > Metazoa > Mollusca > Bivalvia > Unionida > Unionidae > Megalonaias > Megalonaias nervosa. The sequence continues at coordinate 61,336 of JAECUM010008642.1, read as the reverse complement.
TGATAAAGTCAAGTGCTTCAGTTGCAGCGTGTCACTTCACCAGTGTGAGCAGAAAGATTCAGCTTACCTAGAACATACTCGATGGTCTCCGCACTGCCACTACCGTCATTTAGTGGGACGATCTCAGTAATCTCTTGATGGATACTTTAGAAGAGAACATGTGTGGTTTGCCTGTGGAGTTGAGAGAACGCATTTACCGAGAGTTTGTCAAAATACAAGTCAAACGGAAAGAACAATTGCATCCGTTACGTCACCGATGTTGGAACCACTGGTACCTGCATGGTATAAGAGGACTGATTCATTTCAAAGTGTTCCAGTGGTCAGACATTGATGAATCACACGAGATTCAGAAAGCTTTGAATGCTACTCATTCTACTTACAAGGTGACCATACTACACCGAATTCCAGAGGAAGAGTTAGAGGATTACCTTTTATACGAGCAAATTGTGATTCAAGAGTAAACGTCTGTGCGACGTGTGGTGTGTGAATTAGTGTCTAAACAATTTTGGTACGGTACTGAAATAAAGCCGCTTCTGTTAAAAAAATACATGTATTACCTTCAACAAAAGAGGGTATAAGAACTTGCTACTAAGCCACGACCTTTATCATTGGTGATACAACAATTGCCGTGGAAGGAAGTCAATGACAGTATTCAGACTGTGGCGGATTACCAATAATTTTTACTGTATCCAATGAATTTGCGTCGACGTGTGGTGTATGTCTTAGTGACTTCCTTTTTGGTATTTCGTTTACCAGCCGATTCCTTGTGGGCTCTTTACGATCTGTACTGTGAGGTACCACCCACCAAAAACATGAGGGTGGTACCCTTACTCATTCTGCTAAAAGTCTTGCGCTTTCATCTCGATACTTTTCGACCTCTACGGGAAAAAAAGATTCGTCATCCTTTAGTCACTGAAGATGTTTACGAAGATGTGTGTGTAGCTTGTGACTTACACCCTCACTGGCCAGATGTACGTGACTGGAAAAGTTTGGGTTTCGAGGCTTGGACAAAAGAAGCGGCAAACTATGCCCAAGATTTGTGATCATAAATTCAAACGTTCAGATAACAAGTAACTTTTAAACCTGTGTTAGCCACAGTGCCAGAAGAACCCGACACCGAAGAAAACCACTCCATTCAGGACAGGACCATCATTGACATGGACATCCACGAAAGGTCATTCCGGGAGGACCCCTGTGTGATTGTGCCAAGTGTAGAGCCTCTAAAAACATTACAAACTGTCCACAGGACACCACGCCTTCGTCACCAAAAATGTTGTACAGTGACGTGTTTATATTCCACTTTGATCGTTTTGATGTGTATTTTATCGATGTACTTAATCATTTGGCTTTTATATATTTTTGTCTTTCGTGTTCAATTTTAAAACTTTTTTAAAACAAACTTATCCTGAAAAAAGTATAAAAACTCTTGTCTTATCTGTCTTCGTTTCAAAAGTGACATTCCCTGCAATATGGCTACCTCTGCTGTCTCTGCTCCCTCTTACACCACTTTCAAAGTCATCGACGAAAACGTAGATCGTGCTAGTTGGGAGGCGTTATATCTTCGTCATTCCTTTAACATGTTAATTGCTGGACCGATCGGTTCAGGTAAAACCGAATTTGTCAAACATTTGATCGAACATAAACATCATTTGATCGATCGTCCACCTCAACGTATCGTGTGGTGTTTCAAAGAGTGGCAATCGGCGTACAGCCTCCTGCGAGAAAGTCAAGGCGATTCCATCGTGTTTGTAGAAGGCATTCCTGGCAAAGACGACGGGATCGTGTCTGACCCCAGTCAAACTCATCTGGTCATCTTCGACGACATGTTAGGAGAAGAGGAAGAAGAAATTAAACTGTGGTTTACGCGCAAATGGCATCATCGTAATGCCAGTGCCATTTACATCACCCAAAATTTGTTTCAACAAAGTAAAGAACATCGCACCATAGTCTCAATGCTCATTACGTGGTCTTGTTTAAAAGCCATAGAGATAAATAACAAGTGCAAGTGTTAGCCAAACAGTAAGGAACTCCTTGGCTGATACATACGTACGACGATGCCACTCAACACCTTCACGCCTATTTACTCGTGGATTTAAAACCCACAACCCCCGATTATTTGCGATTTCGTACCCATCTATTTCACCGCTGGTGCCAAGACGGAGGGCCTGTAGTGTACACGTCCCCGTCGACTTAAAAAAATCTATATAAATCTCGGACATTTTTGGTCTGTCTCACACATCGTCATCATGACGTTCCTTCAGTCTCATCTTCCCGTTAAATTGATTCGTTCGTTGTATGGCATCAGTCGCGAAAAAAATCCACAAATACGTGCTCGTATCTTAGACGCCAGTCTCAGAGAAGTCTTACGATGGTTTACGGTGACAGCACGTCAATTACTGCAAGGCATCATTCACATTCCACATCAAACCAAACGCTTTTATGAGAGAAACAAAGTAGCCTTGACGCAACCGGCAGATCCCCGCATCGACACTAAAACCAAAAAGCAAATCATTTTGAAACCTGGTGGAAGCGGTTTTCTAGGAGGTGTCATCATTCGCTCCCTCTTAAAATGGGATCCTAAAGCCCCCAAAGTCCTCTCCAAGAATAAAGCCACTCCTCGACCCAAAGGTACCCAGAAGAAAAGAGCAGTGGTGTCAAAACCAGGTCACAGCCTCCAAAAAAGAAAAGTGCCCAGAAAAGAAAAGTCCCCAGAAAAGACCCAAGAAAGTAGCTTCTACCCGCAAGAGAGGCAATTCGGCCAGGGCGCAACCTTGCATCCCCAAACCACTACCTGCAGCGACGGTAACCGTCTCTCCAGTAGCCTCAGGTTCTTCCACTTCTCCGTTGCTGGTCATGCCAGCCAAACCCAATTTGACACGCGTCTTTCCTAATTTGATGAAAAAATGGAAACCCGTGTCCAGGAACTTCTCTTCAGCCGGTGACACCCTCCACCTCTTTAGCTGCTGCGGCAGCTGCTAACAAAGTACCCTCTCCCAAAAATCAAAGTCCAAGAGAGATCAGGCATGTTACAGAGTTTACTGGATTTATCCAAGCAAGAACTGACCCGATTTAGTCCGTTGCGAACCCCTCCACGACGCGTGATGTCTACCATGAAAATGTCGACGGACCGACAATCAGTGGCGACGCATTCCACTATAAAAAAAGACCTGGGGCAAACAATGGGTATCAGTTTTTTTGTGCTCCTGAACGCCAAAAGATGCCACCTTAAAGAAGTGCACACCACCACCACCGTCGTTCTCCTGTCCAAAGAGAGAAAGGGAAAAGAAAAGGACAGTCTCGTCTTTGACCTCGTATCCGAAAAACGCTTAGCCAAGCATTGACGTCTACCTCAGAAATGACCCCATCGTCCAAAGAAAAAGACGAGCAACCAAAGGGGAGGATTGTTTGGTGATATAGAACAAAAAGTCGTCACAGTTTTGACGAAGCTATGGTCAAAGAGTTCGTCAAAAAGACTGGTTACAAACCCTTCGACCTACTCCAAAAAATAAGATAAAAGGGTGTGTGCCAAGTCATCGACGTCAGTGTATTTTTTATGTGTGCTCCAGAACAAACAAAGATGTCACCACCACCCCGAAACCATCCCTCTTCTACCCCCAAAGGAAAGAAAAGGAAAGGACTACCTCCTCATTTAGCCAAGCATTGGGACGTGTTGTCCTTTCTGTCCCAAACCCCTCCAACCATGCGAAAACAAATCATTCAAACCGCCTCCAAAGACGTCATCGATACCTTGTGCGAATTTTGTCTGAATGTCTTGAAAGGAATGATACCTTTGTCTCAACATCAGAAAGAATGCTTAGCCAAGTATTGATACGTTCTTCGCCAAATGGTCCGAAAGAAATTACCCATCCGTCAAAAGAAAAAGATGTTGGTACAACGCAGCGAGAGCAACCACGGCAACCACAGCATCCACGGGTCTGGCTTAGAAGACAGAGGGAACAAGTCTTCACTATCCTTCAAACGGAGGAATGGGATAGTGAAGCAACTCAAGCCCCCTCTGCACTCCCAAGAGCAACACTGAATTGGGAGCAAGATTGGAGTCGGCGATGTGTCTGTGGTGCCCGACCTGGGAGGTGCCAGCATTAACCAGGTGCATTTGGAGTTAGAAAAACAGCCCTTCTCAGGGCTAACCAGATCTCTGGAAAAGAGACTGATCAAGTTGCCAATCATATAATTATGTGTGTGTATGTGTTCGCACGTACGTTTGTGTGTGTATGTGTGTGTATTTTTGTTTGTGTTTGTGTGCGTGCTCGTATGTGTGTATGTATGCGTATGTGTACGCGCGTACGTTTGTGTGTATATTTTAGTTTGTGTGCTTGCGCGTACGCGTGTGTATATGTTTGTTTTTTCCTTAACAAAGAAATTATCCCTAAACACAAAAAATAGTGTTTGTGTGTTTATGTGTATGTATGTGTGCACGCGTACGTGTGTGTGTGTGTGTGTGTGTGTGTGTGTGTGTGTGTGTGTGTGTGTGTGTGTGTGTGTGTGTGTGTGTGTGTGTGTGTGTGTGTTTTCCTTAACAAAAACGCTTGTCCCTAAACACAAAAAGTTTGGTATTAGTGTGTTGTTTTGTATAAAAATTTATTTTAGGTTAGCACTCTCATCACTATGGGTTGTTTGGTATTTGATATGGGTAGTTGGTGTGATGGGATGTTTTTTGGTATTTGATATGGGTAGTTGGTGTGATGGGATGTTTTCGTTCACGTCCGTGTTTGTGACATATAATATGTCGCGTTCCTCCTTACCACCGTAAAAATATATACTGATGGATCCAAAACACCTGACCCACCCAGAACAGCAGCAACAGTGGTTATCCCAGAGTACAACATTCAAATGGGAACCAGATTACCAGACCACTGCTCCATGTATACAACGTAATTCTGGGCTATCATCGAGTCATTCAAATGGATTAAAGAAACTAACACCCCAAAATCAGTAATCATAAGCGACTCACTTGGTGCAATTACATCAATACAAAATAAACACACTAATACAAGAGAAAACTTCCTTGCCGAGGCATATCACCTACTTAAAGAACTATCCACTAGGAAACAAATAGTAGAATTCATGTGGATACCGTCACATATAGGAATCCTCGGCAACGAACAAGTAGATCGAGTCGCTAAAAACATATTGAGAGATCCAAACCCTGCCACACTCAAATACAGCACCACTGAAATCTTAAATATTCCTGAAAACTACATAAACAAATATACGGCAGGAATCATGGAATACTACACCCAAAGGCAGGAAACTCTACTCCACCCTAAATGAAGTTAACAGGTCCATACGACCACCAAATATAAACAGTTCGGACCAATAAATTATCAACCATATACCAACAGGCAAGACAAAACTTGCAAGCAGTTTTGGAAAGCACTTATATCTTTAATAACTGCTCACAGTATCAACAGGCTAGAAACAAACTACAAATAGCCCAACAAGAAATTGGATCCCCAACAACTTACCCGGAATTCATAGGGAAAAACAACCACAATATAAAGCTAACATATAACAACATCATAATATTCTTAAAGGAATCCGGACTTAGGGGTAAAATATAAAATTAAATACAAAAACCCACAAATAATAATCAAAAATCTGCATGGGTGTCTCTGAAATGTCGATGGGGACCTGATTATTCAGCGGAGACACTCGTACAGCCTAAAATCCAGCACAATAGGGCAAATTTAGGTTACAACATATAAATAGAGTCACACATTAAGTAAATAAATATACAAGTAGACTGCATGGGTGTCTCTGAAATGTCGATGGGGACCTGATTATTCAGCGGAGACATTCCGACAGATTAAAATCAATAACAAAATTTATAAATAGGGCTCCACATCCAAATAACCCTAGCATGCAAGAAGGGTCTCTGATAAGTCGATGGGGACCTGATTATTCAGCAGAGACAATCGTGCAGAACAAAACCAAAGCAAAATAGAGTTAAACCTAGGACAAAACACAAAAATAAAGAAACATCACTTTATAGATTACGAAATCCAAGCAGAAACACCTGCAGGCAAACCGAACCACCACTGCTACAATAATAATACTCTCTCGCTCACTCTCCCTTCTTAAAAAAATAATAATAATACAAGATCTTCTTTATAACCCCTATAACACTCGTCTTTCCTAATTCTTAACCCTCATTAACACTATATTCCTACTTAACTAACACATTCTGAAACCTTATTACCACAGATGACAGCCATTCCATGACGAATGTCCTTAAACTTAGACATTATAAGGTGGTCCGAATACCAGGACCATCAGGGCCTGCCACACAAGTGGCAACGTAAACCAACTCTATGAACTACAGTATGACCCCAAATAAGTGGTCAAATCCCAATGACCATCAGGCCCCGCCACACAAGGTGGCAAATAAATATTTTACGTTCACGGTCCCAAAACACATTTAGCCAACCCAAGACCGATAGGCTCTCCTAAAAACCAAGTATGTTACCTAGGACCCCAAATTAGCGCATATAAGGTGGTCTAAGCCCAGGACCATCAGGGACAGTCACACAATGTGACAAATACAAATAATAACATACTAATGGCTGTCATCAGAGGTACCTCTTTCTTAAACAGCACAGAGTATTACCAAATCAGTTCGAAACAACCTTTTCGGCAATAAATATCTTAACTATTCCAAATTTCGTGCAAAGCGCAATTTTAGACCAAAAACCCTGGAGACAACGAGCACTTTCTGTGTCGACTCGCGCCTTCCTGCTAAACTGATCCTCCTTTGCCTCGACCGGATATTCAGTTTAACAGCGCGCAATGCACGCATTAATTTACCTAATCAAATATGAGTGTGTGCTCCAAATTCCACTCACTAAATACAGATTGGTTAAAAGCTGCTGAAACATGAGTGCGTGATGGGTCTACTCCCACTCGTGACATGCCTAACATCAGATAGCATGGAACACACAGTTTCGCTGCCTGACGGCTTATTTAACAGCACTCCTTGAGTGCATTAAAGCCTGGGGGAGGTGGCTCTGATTCCCTCTCCCAGGAGTATTTAACAGCCTGCCTTGCAGGCATTAAACAGTGGCACATGCACAATATGTGCGCACGCCACTATAATTAAAAAACTCAGTCAGTCATTACCACCGTCAAAATCCACTTTTGTTTATGATGAGTGATACATATTGTATTAGTCATTTCGACTTAGCTGATTGGTTAATTTTATGAGTATTTATGTACACTTTGTACACAAAATTCCAACTATGAATTAAATTACACTGAAATTTTGTAACTCATTTTATTTGGCTAATTACGCAGGTGGCTAACACGCTATTGGTATTGTTTATGTCCATTAGTACAACTGGACTGAATTTGAAAGTAAGTACGGACTGGCGTTTTGGGGCGTACACGACATCCATTGCTTCGCTTCGCGCCGGCATCCGAGGCCCTTCCCGCCTTTTCCACACTCGGATTTCGTACCAAGATGGAGATGTGGGACTATTCCCACCCGTCTAAAATTCAGGTGTCCCGTTGTGACGTCATAGTTGCCGACCAATCGCGACTGGCGTCACAAACTACTTTGGTTGACACCTGCTACCGCTGTCATTACAGATTGGAAAAAATTTGTTTTTACTTGAGTGCCTGTTGGGTCTATTCCCACTCAAGTAGGCCTCAGAGCGCAGGCTGGTGCTGTGGCGGATTGGCATGTGGGTGCATGAGAAACATGCTGCATGTGCGGACTGGAGACCCATACGTGGAAGAAGAAAGATAATCCAGTAATACCTGCATGCCACCTCTTCTCCTCTTCTACTGAGGAGTGTGCTGATGTAGTTAAAAGTTACGCACTTTACTCTTCAGCATCCAAGTTAGTTCACCGGCCAGCGTATTCAATCAGGTCGTTTGGGTCTTAATTGACCCACGACCCGAATGCCAAATTAAATAGCACTCTATGAGTGCAGAAATGCCTGGGGGATGAGGCTCTAATTCCTTCCCCCAGGACCAATTAAATAGCCTGCTATGCAGGCTTTAACCAGTCGCGCATGCCCGTATGGGCGAATGCGACTATAACCTTAGACAACAACAACATTCGCGCCATTCAACACGGAATAAAAAATGGCTTCAAACCACATGGAGATGTTGTTGTTATAGGGTTTAACGCCATTTTTCAGCACAAGATAGGCTATACATGGCGGCCAGTATTAATGGTGGAGGAAGAACCCGGGAGAACCCGGAAAGAACCACCGACCCACGAGAAGCTACTGGCAGGCTTTCTCACGTACCCACGTTAGCCGAGCCTGGACTCGAACTCACGCAGACAGAGGTGAGATGGCAGCGATCCATAACGATCAGCGCTTTAGACCACTCGGCCACTCGGGGCCCCAAACCACATGGAGAAGATGATGAAATTGCAAGAGGTGGTGGATACCATAGGCATGGTGGAAGAAATGCATACCAGAATAGAGTATGGGGCTTATAGCCCGCACAGATTGAAAATAGAGATCAATAATTTGAAGAAAGGGAGAGAAATATTCAGATACCTGATAAAACAGGAAAAGGAGGAGAAGGAGGACAAAGAGGAAAAAAGAAGAAATGAGAAGATGGAATGACAAGATTGAAAAAGAAGAGAATGAGAAAAGGAAACAAGAGGAGAAGGAGGAGGAGGAGGAGAAAGATAATGGGAAGAAGAAGGAGACAAATGTAATGGAGAAGATGTGAAAATGATGGAGAAGAAGGGAGGAGAGAAATTAGAAAAGTTAACGGACCTTTTCAGGGCCACTCCATTGCCTCGAAAAGATATCCATTCTCTCTTGCCTAACAAAATTTTTAGTCGATTTTTTGTGTGACAGATTTATGTTTATAAATCTATGTGTTTTTTTGTGTGATAGGTTTATGTTCATAAGTCTATGTTTGTGTCATATGTCTATGTCTCTGTTTATGTCCCTAACCACGTCTCTATGTCTATGTCTCTACTTGTCCCTAGAGTAGTGCGTATTCAGGTCAGCCCCTTGCCACACTGTTCCGCCCGACTGAGGTCAGCCACTTGCAACATTGTTGCCACTGTCCAGTACTGTGACGTCACCCCTGTTCAATTCCTATTGTCCCTAGACAGACCCAATACCTTGTCGCTATACATTCCCTATGTTAAATCCCCGTTGTCCCTAGACAGACCCACCCATGTTAAAGTCCCATTGTTTCTATAGCGCAAACGACCAAATTTAACATTAAGTCCCCATAGTCCGTATACTTGTATCCAACTTGTGAATGGTCTTAACATCACAATTGTAAAAGGGCCTTTGTTCAGAAACTGTCCTTATGAAAGGACATAAATAGTAATTGATACATAGAATATGCACTCAACAGTGAAGAAATATTTTTTTATTATAATGTGTTTTTAAAACGGTCATATGAATTGACAGTTCAGAAACGGGGTGCTCCAGAAAGGAGTTGTTCTATGTAGGTAAGGTAGTTACTTAGCAGGCTTGAAGCGAGACAAAGCTATACATATGACAAAACAAATGACACATGCGCCCTGGCATATGATCCATAACGAATAATATTTAAATACAAATGAAGTAAATACAAATGAAGAATTGTTTTGGACAGAATGGCTAGTAAGGACGACGCACTCTTCAAATAAATAACATCAGGTGCAATCTACAATGTTTACTTCTAAATATGTCCTCAAGAAAAGAAAGTAATGTTTTAAAGTAGACATGACATGTATGATCTCAGCTGAACTTTGACTCTTTATTTTAAAAATGATTTATTTTAAGGAAGAAGAAAAACAGAAGTGTCACAAACGTCAAGCAGACAATTTTGCCGTGATAGATCATGACAATCACCATATAAACTCACTATTATGTATATATACTGTACAACAACTTTTGTTTCTACACACGGTCATATAAGCCTTTTAGTCAACACAAAACTAAGTTTGGGATTTGTGATATTAGTGCTCTTCGTACACGTTTTGTATCGTTAAAATCAGGAAGCTAACAATCTGATGTGATGCTGTCTTCACATCTATACTATTCTGTACACGTGGACAATATTTCCCATACCACACACCACCATCTTGTTGCTTTGGGGCTCCATAGCGACATCTTGCGGTGACATGGGTACAACGATAGTCTTGATAAGTTTTCCTTCCGGTGAGAGCTGAAGAATCTGGCGAGTGTCACGAGAGCAGACATACACGTTACCTTGGAGATCGCACGTCATTCCACGGAGATCGGTGCGCTTAAACTTGTACTGAAACCGCCTTTTCCCGGCATAGGTGTAACCCGTGACGACTTCTTTGTCTGAGATGTAGGCGTAGGTTTTCACTGGATCAAAGCAAACTCCGCCAAGACCTCTGACTCCCTTTTTCTTACTGATCTGCCTTTCGACTTCCCCGTCAAAGGTGATGACGGTGATGGCTTTGTGGGACTCGGAGTTACATATGGCGAGCATTCTTTGGTTTCCGAAAAAGGACAACCTGTAAGCCTTGAACTGAGTGTAGATGTTCCGGAACTGGCTTAGATATTTTCCTTCGACGGAAAGAATCTGAATCAAATTTTCATCGGGAAGAGATACCGCAACTTTGCGCTCGTAAAGGTAAGCCACGCCACGTGGACCTGAATTCACTTTCATACTAGATCTAAAAATACCATGCTGATCAAAAAGTTTGATTTTCATGTTGTTGTAGTCTGACAAAATTATATCTCCCTCATCCGTGATATCAACAGAGTTGACGATACAGTTCTCATTGTCCCCTGGTACTTTCACATTGATAACGCCTTCCTTCTTCGCCGAGCAGGAGAGTAAGTCTCCGAAATATTTCTTGTGAACTATTTCCACTATTCCCATCGACGGCACGGTTTTTAGAGATGCTTCGAGTTCTTCTCCAGGCATAAATGTGAAATTGTAATCCTTGAAATTAATTTTGTCATCGTGTATCATCCTTTCAAATCGCTCACAATCCGCAGTAAGAGTTTGGATCATCAAGACTTGCTGCGTATCAGAGCCATGCTTCATGGTTGTCTTCAATGTCTTAATTGAGTTCCTAAGTGCCGTCTCTATCTTAGCAGTCTTATCTGCATGGGTCTGTATAGCAAGCAAGTGGTCATCGTAGAGGTTCTCAACTTCAACAGTAAAACGCTTTTCGAGGTCATCTATGAGTTTTATTAAAGAATCTTTAAATTCCCCCATCTGTTGAAGGCTGCTTTCTTTCTGCTCCAACAAATGCCTTTGAGACTTTGTTTTTCTCTCTGTCATGTTGTCGATGTTTAACAGACACTGCTTTAGTCTGGCCATCAACAGCTTGGATGCTTTCTTCTCTTGCAGTAAAGTGGCAAGTCTGGCCATCGATAAGACGTTCGTACAGCGGACGTGGTGTACAGCAATGCACGTGTTGCAGCATGGCATTCGGTGGTCCTCACAATAGAGAACCATGGGATTTCCCATGTGGTCGGAGCAAAATTCAGATACCTCTGCTTCTTTCAACTGATTTGGTTCTATCTCTTCTAATGGCGTAAGAATGTGATCTTTGGTGAGTTTCATTCCTTTGTGTGTCCTACTGCACTCTGCGCACATAGACTCTCTGCAGCTCGTGCAGAAGTTGACTGCGTCGTGTATCTCGTTCATCTCCTCACAAGGATTGCATTTTCTGTACAGAGTGAGTGTTCCATTCTTCGGAGAAGACTTGCCCTGTAATGAAAATAATATAATTATATAAGCCTTGTGAAATAGTATAAAAACAGCGGAAAAAGGTACGAAAAAAATAGCATCATATTATAGCAGTTAAATTAAATTAAACTTGTTAAATTAATTATAGATGAATGAAATTAAACAAAATTTAAAAAAAAAACAACATTCATATCCTAATACTATTTTTCCTAAATTTAGGGACTGACCGTTTACTTTTCGGAGTGGGGGGTGGGGTGTTAAATAATATGTTGATCGTGTGAAAATTTCCATAGAAATCCATTTATGGAAGGAATCGCGTTAACTTAGGCTACCATACCCTCTACAACATTCTTTAGTAACATAGGGAAGGGGACAGTCCCCATCATTACTATAGTAATTTAGCAAGGAATTAGCTAGTGTGTCAGGTGTGACCACGACGTTGCATGCAAATTTAAACAAATACTGAAGCGGATGTAAACATTGGCACATTACACTCTACAATAATTTCAGTGGCATACTAAGGGTAAATGGCGCCCGGGGCGACGACGATGGCCTAAAGGGGTTTTGGAGCCCCGATACCTCTGGTGCCCATGGCTTTGGTGCCCCAAGACCTCTGGCTCCCGGTCCGCACACCCCACCCTGTTAGTACGCTACTGAGTGATACGGAATAAGATTATGATATGTAAACTCAGACAAGAGATTTTGCCACCAGACCCCTGTCATCACTAAAAGCATGGTTAAAGGGGGCAGAGCGGGGAGCTTTAGGGATTAATCAAAAGTGCAAGACGTTTTATTAGGCAGTAATATAGTCAAAAGTCTTGAGACCCAAAAGCTGAAATAAAAGATGCAGAGCTGAATTTATAGATTTATATAAAGTGTATCGGAATGGAGAAACTCAATAAATTATGAGAAACTAATCCAGTAAAATCTAAAAACACCACTGTTTACCTTAACTTTGGTACGACGTGGCGTCTCTATATCCTGTTTAGTCTCTCTTGCGGTGACTGGCGTTGACGTGTCCCCATTACTGATTCGTATTGACGTTAACGTCTCTGGGTGGCTGTCTCGCAGAGACTTGTCATTTGTCTCTTGTTTTACCGTGTCTTCAGACCCTGGTATATCTATCGGCGGTACTTGCTGATCTGCAGACGTTGCAGGCATGGTGCTGTTTTGGTTCTGACCTCTGATCCTTTTATTTGCTGAGAATCGACGCGGCGAGGGGCTCATGACTTTGCACATAGGACATGGAAACTCGTTTTCCGTATCTGACAGGGTCTCTAGATAGGAATCCAAACACGAATCGCAGAAGGTATGCGTGCATGGTAATACTTTTGCTGAATCTAGAATGTCGTCACAAACCACACACTTTTTCGGTTCAGAAACATCTAGTGACACATCTTCTACTTTGCCTTTTCTCGACGTGTCTGCCTGTTGTGGAGAAGCCATTTTCACCCGTCTCTTTAATCAAGCATTGCACACCTGTTAACACTGTACGTAGAAAAATATTGTTTTATTCTCCTGTACTGCTTGTAGACCCACCTGTCACTGCCGGTTGGCAGGAAACACTGGTGATGTGCAAGTGCGAGTGGTCTATCTGTATGTATTGTAATTAGCCAATAAAAGTCAAATATATATATATATATATATATATATATATATATATATATATATATATATATATATATATATATACCGTACTATTTATTCCATCGCTTATATGTTCTTTGAGTCATTTTTAACCTGCGAACTGTTGTTGTTGTTGTTGTGGGGCTTAACGCCATTTTTCAGCACACGATAGGCTATACATGGCGGCCAGTATTAATGGTGGAGGAAGAAACCGGGAAATCCCCGGAAAGAACCACCGACCCACGAGAAGCTACTGGCAAGCTTTCTCACATATCCACATTCGCCGAATCCTAGACTCGAACCCACGCAGACAGAGGTGAGATGGTAGTGATCCGTAACGGAGAGCGCTTTAGACCACTTGGCCACTCGGGGCCCTCTACCTGCGAACTGAATAATCAGATGAATCAATCTTTCTTTTTCTTCAAACCATACTAGACGCCTGGTGTTGGATATCAGATTCACTGTGGTCTTCCCATTCTTTGCTTTTTCTCTAATAATAATAATAATAATAATAATAATAATAATGATAAGTAAATAAATTAATAAATTAATAATATGATCAACGTCACCAAAGATGATGACAACAGCAGGAATGACGACGATGATGATGACAATATCGACGATAGCAAGAAAACAACGAAGACGACACCACAATCAACAAAACCACTAATTTTATTACTGCCACAACTACAACATACAAAGGTCGTGTGTCGATTTATGAAGTTTTCTCCTCTTTTCATTAACATTTTCTTCTTTTTCGTCATTTTTGTTCATGTTCTTGCTTAAACCAATGAAAGAAAATTAAAAAAAAAAAGAAAAGTTAAAAATGTTGTGTCATCACTTGAAATTTATTTTCAGTGGTCATATATCAACACTGTAAAACAAGAATATCAGCTTACTTCAAAAGTACCAGTTCAATGTAAACTTTCAAAAGAAAAACATATCTGTCAGTGGTCATGGCATTGTTCTTTTACACAATGTGTCTCTTGTCGATTTCAGGTTCTAATTTCATAATTGCTATTGGTTCCTATTGTCTTTGCTTAGAATATTTCAATAACAAATCTTACCTATTCAACTTTGCTACCTGTAACGTTATTCACTGCTCTCTCTCTCTCTCTCTCTCTCTCTCTCTCTCTCTCTCTCACACACACACACACACACACACAGCAAAAAGACAAATAACAGATACACAAAATAACAAATTATTTTGGGGTGAACAGACATGAAGAAACTATTAAGCTACGTATTTCTATATACTCAGAAATGCATCCTTGCGAACTTCATTACTTGCGAACGGACATGACAAATAGACGGACAGACACAGGTAGCCAGACATATTGTTTTGCTTATGTTATCAACATTTTTAAGCTTTACAAGATATAAATGTATGTGTATAGACAGTTTTGTCAATCAGATCAATTGCCAGTCAATTAGTCCAAGTCAAAGTGTCTAAGATAGTTGCAGTATAAATATTTAAAGATAATTTTAAATATTATTGTCAAATCACACTCGGGTTTGTGAATATTAACGAGGCAGGCCTTCTAAATCTTCTATTCAAAGGAGTACTCGTTGCTTGTCAATTTGAAGTTAAATCGCAAATCGGGAAGAAACTTTTATAATCATTTAGGCCTCTTTTTCAGGTGGAGATTGATCTGGATTTTGACCACTGTTTTTGAACATATCGTAGCATGATGAAGTCGATATCAACGTTTAAGCGAGCGAACGAAAACTAATTTTGTGGAGACGTACAAATTAGATAAAGGGAGATAATCTCAAAGCTCGAGGATGCATTATACTTTCAGTGGTCCTACAAATAATGGTTCCTATTAACTTGTTTTGACCAACTCGACCAATACGATGAGTTTAATCGTTCGTATACGTTCAGATTCGTCAAAATAAAGGTCTATTACATGATTTAAATTGTTACGTGTAGGCTCGTACAAATGTAACAGAAGAAAAGAGTGATGTCAACAAGCTTTGTATATTTTAACAAAATAATTTATTTCCCTAGAAAACAATGTAAAAATTGGTAAATAGGACTTACGGTTTGTGAATAGAATCCAAAATTTAATCCTAAGAATGAAAAAATACAAGTCCTATCACTAAATAGTTCTATTAGAATTCAGGTTCGAATCTCGACGACATACAAATATGGAAGGCGATGACGTCAGATGTGGTCCATGTACGAATATCAACAATTCCTCAACTGAATCACAGTTTTTGTTTCCGAATAATTCCAGAATAAATTTCCATGAATCTCTTTCAGAATTTTTTTTATAAGAAAGTCAACTTGTTGAGTTTCCAGGAGAATAAATTATTAAATCCAAAAAACAGATGAAAAACAAACAATCTGGCAACAGTTAGAAAAAAACACCTTGTTCCTTCAAGATGTTAAAACGACTCTGACAGAAGAATATTAAGAATGCGTATTTAAACCCAAGAAACATCATTTCAAGTCTCGCGAGATGGGTCATGTGGTCTCTTACTACAAGAGATCTATCACGTACGCCAGTGTAACCCCACTTAAGAACCAATAATAAATAAACGTTGTTTACACATGGTGATCACGCAAGGAAAGTATGGCCTTGATACTGACCAATCATTTTAACTGCCTGTTTATGTTCTTGCCAGCCCAAGACGAACTAGGTTAACTAAAAATAATTCTCATGTAACACGTTTTACGTCTTAGATAAACAACATTTACTAAAAGAAATATCGAATTACTGAAAAAGAATTTCGAATCCTTTCAATAATCATTACAATAAAATGTAATGAAACAAAAAGTAAAATAAAAAAGAATTTTAAAACTAACACACAAGCAATTTAATTACATATACGTAACAAAAGTAAAATGTTGAAATTCAGCTCATTTCTGTCGAGTGATAATGTCATTTCAATTGCATCACGCAATGAAAGACACAAACTGATGTCACGGCAGTGAAATATTTATAGGTCAATATACCTGTCTTGTCTGACGTAATGGATGGATTCGACGAAATGTCCACTCGAAATATCAGATAGTATACACAGAATACCAGGTTTATTAATAGAACTTAAACAAATACAAAATTTTCATATTCGAACATTTGTGTCATGCATTCAGATATAATTCGAAGATTCCTCTATGTAACATCCACCCTTGCTGAGACTCACTTGGAAATTCACTGACCTGCAAGCGGGGATATCATTGGTGATGCTGAGCGAACTACAATTTTACTTTGGCATTCGGGGAGTTCTACGAAAGGTAAATTTGCCATATTCCGACACTAATAACAGTTTGTTTATTTTTTGTAGTAAAATACTAAACCGCTAACACTGTGTGTAAAGTGTATCAGCTATGTGATAAGAATAAATTTGACAAATAACGTAACGTCGTACCATCCGGCAAAAAACTATCTCGCACAGGAATCTTTTAATAAAATGAATTATCGCAAATCATATGACCTTGTTTCAGCCAATTAAAACAAAGGTCTCGCACTGGAATTATGTAATAAAATTTGAGTTTGCATCGTACATTAGACTGATTTTATAATTTGTTACCATAAAGATCATCTCAGTTCCAACTTTACCAGTTCTATCCATCCGTCATTTATATCTTGGTGAGAGTTTTTGCATTCTAAACGACTCATTAATCTATAAAACTGTTCATGATTTGTGCTTTTGTCTATTTAAAACTGTATACGATTATTTAAATCAAACAGCTGATACTGCTTATTTTTTTCAACGAGCCGAGTAAAGATGCTGAGAATCGTCTGACCCCGGGATTGGTGGTGTTGTAGCTACTGGTGCGAAAAACGATATGTATCACACGATATATGAAGGCATTATTCGATTCGGATCTCATGCACGAGACTGGGAAACGATTTCCATATGTTTAACTTTCCAGAGTTTCAAGCAATATTTTGTTTTTTTAAAAACAGACAATTCATGAATTTTGCTTTCGGCTGAGCAAATGAATTTTCTTTCTGCTAATATTCAATACCAACATTTGGAGAAATGTTCTTTTAAGTCCTATAATAGTTTGAACAGACATATAAATCAATATGGGTGAGAATCCTACAATAGTTGGAATAGATATATAAATCGAGATCTGGGTGAGAATCCTATAATAGTTGGAATAGATATATAAATCGAGATCTGGGTGAGAATCCTATAATAGTTGGAATAGACATATAAATCGAGATCTGGATGAGAATCCTATAATAGTTGCAATAGACATATATATCGAGATCTGGATGAGAGTCCTGTAATAGATTTAATAAACACATAAATCGAGAGCATGGTGCGAGTCATATCATAGTAGGAATAGACATAAATTTATATGCTGGTGAGATTTCTATAGTAGTTGGAATAGACATAAATGGGGATCTGGGTGAGATTTCTATAGTAGTTGGAATAGACATAAATGGGGATCTGGGTGAGATTTCTATAGTAGTTGGAATAGACATAAATGGGGATCTGGGTGAGATTTCTATAGTAGTTGGAACAGACATAAATGGGGATCTGGGTGAGAATCATCATGCGTTGTTCAAGGTTTGTTTTATTTGCACCATATGGATATGCCCATTACAGAATGACTTTATTAGAAGGCCATATTGTATTGATAGCCTTATGATTTAAATAAATTGTTTTCTTATGAATATAGATTTTCTTTCAGTATCTGTTTGTAATTGTTATTTGTAACTTTTATGAGTAACAGTCGTTGGTTTGTGTCAAGTTTTTGTTTACTTTTATAGACTCAGACAGGAGGCACTACTACTCACTGATTAGTATATGATTGACTAAAAGTCGTATTTGTGACCTCACTAAAAGGCCCAAATGACTGGTTTAGTATTTACAGTTGTGAAAAGACCATAAATCGAAGCAGGCTTCGTCCAGTCTTAAAATCATAACCTATCGTATCCAATGACTCACGTTCTGACTGAGATATTAACAGGGGTGGTGCAAGGGTATTTGGGGCCCACCCACCCTCCCTTCAGGGCATCGCTTATTATAAACTGTTCATTAGTATTAATATATGTTCTGCTTGATAATTTATTAATTTCATTATTTAGTCGTCATATTTAATGATACTACCCTACATGAATGACCTGACAATGTACTTCGTTTTTGGCGCCCGCCAAATCTTGGCGCCCTAGGCAGCTGCTTAGTTCCCTTATCGGGTTAAACCGGCTCTGGATATCATGAGAAAAAGTAATTTTCTGTATCGTACGACCATAGTACGAAACGTTGATCTAGTTGCACTGCGCCGTAAGTCCACATTATTTATCACATCCGTGTCTCATTTGCTATGAAACCAGGGATACTGGAAAGGATGAATACCTGAACGATTACTTGATATGACACTGAATAAAGCGAACTATTTATTGAGAAAAAACAATATATGGTGCAATCGATGTATTGAGGTACTTGTAGTTGACCGAGATGTAAGCGCTCAGTGTAGCCCGTTTATGTTGTTGTTGTTGTTGTTTTTGTAGGGTTTAACGCCATTTTTCAGCACAAGATAGGCTATACATGGCGGCCAGTATAAATGATATGATTACGTCAGGTGCAAATCGTTGTTATCTATAGCACTAGGACATTAAAGTGTATATCTTTTAGGAAATAATTTGTAACTCTGAGCTTGAATAGCTTAATATTTTTGACGATATTCGTTCATATTTTAAAATTATGTTGCTTCAGACATAGCTAAATCGGGAGGGGTTATATGACTTTAAAAAAAAAAACAAAAAAAAAACCACAAAAAACTTGCGAATTTGGGTTATCAACATATCGGCCTGCCGGGCAGGTTGATCAGCTTCCGGTTGCATGAAACATATTTACCTTTAGTTCGTGTTAAGTACACATCTTTTTAACTTGAATATTAATAACCAGAATATACATTATTAAATTTACAATAACATTTATATTAAAAGTGACTGGTCATTTTTGGTCATTTTCAGTCCTAAGATAGGAGCATCGATCATAAATGTTCTGACCCAATTCTGAGAGAGAGAGAGAGAGAGAGAGAGAGAGAGAGAGAGAGAGAGAGAGAGAGAGAGAGATGCTGTACTTCCTTGCACTTCAGGAGAGAAAAACGTGATCAAGGCTGTATCTCACAACTGACTATTTCGGTTTCGGATCGGGAGTGCAAGTCTAGGCTTCTAAGCGTATCAATTGATTTCGCAAAAGTAAATAGTATTGGATATGCTTCGTAGTCACAGTTCGTCATTCTTGTGAAACCAAATTGCATGCATAATAGAAGAAAGCTGTTGTCGTTTGTAATAACGTGCCTATCAATGCATTGATGATATACCCTATTCATGTAATATCCATACACTGACAGTCTGTCATAATTGATTTACCATCCATACACTGAAATTCTGTCAGAAATCATTTACCATCCATGCACTAACAGTCTATCATAATTCATTTACCATCCATACACTGATAGTCTATCATAATTCATTTGCCATCCATACACTGACAGTCTATCATGATTCATTTACCATCCATACACTGATAGTCTATCATAAATCATTTACCATCCATACACTGACAGTCTGTAATAATTAATTTACCATCCATACACTGATAATCTATCATAATTCATTTACCATCCATACACTGATAGTCTATAATAATTCATTTACAATCCATACACTGAAATTCATTTACCATTCATACACTGACAGTCTATCATAATTCATTTACTATCTATACACTGTCGTAAATCATTTACTATCCATATACTTACAGAATATCATAATTCATTTACCATACATACATTGAAAGTCTGTAATTTTTCATTTATCATCCATACATTGGCAGTCTGTCATATTTAATTTACCAACGTTGCATTGATATTCTATCATGTTTCATTTACCATCCATACGCTGACAGTCTATCATATTGTTTTACCATCCATAAACTGACAGTCTATGATATTTAATTTACCTTCCATTCATCGACAATCTACCATATACATTTATTTACTTTTCAAGACACCGGTACAAATTTATGAATGGCAGAGAAACAAATCTGAAATGAAACTTTGGAAAGACGCATTCCGTATTTGATGTGGGAGTTTATTAGTATTATTTTAAAGGTCACGATTAAATTGCACAGTGTAACAGATGAAATTTTTGCCATGAATTCATAGTTTATACTTGTTAAATCTTATAATAATATGCAAATATTATGATTGTAATAATATATCTTCATTATCAAAATATATGTTCTCAATTTCCAACCAAATGTACATCAGAATTTGACACCAGTGACATCAAAGATAAGATTTCAGTGCAAGAATTCTATGTCTATGGGTAACATCAGTTATTCCATATCTAATGTACATAAAGATCGTGCTCAAGATGTCAAAGAAGTCAAAATGTCTTGCCCTTAACGGGCTTTATCAGGCCAACTTTATCGTGTACAGGACCATAGTCATCTGTGCTCTGACACGCCAAGATCTGAGCACGACATCTCAAGACATACCGATACAGCATGGCGGTTCTACTTCAGACATTTTGTTTAAGTTTAATTGTTGGCACAATTTTAGCCGTAGGACCTCTCGATTATACCATCCACACTTTTGATGGCCATTGCAACCCAGATGGCACATGCGAGTATGTTCTAAAAATACCAGCAGGCAGCGCTATTTCCGGCGTAATGGACAACGCGACTGCGAGCGCAATTGTGGCGCACCTGAGTAGACATGATGGCCAAATTTTGGGGCTGATGACTTTTTTTGGAAACCAATCTGACAACCCAAATATGATAAATCTTTTACAAGAAATTTCCAGTCTAAAAAATTTAGAGACAAGAGTACAAAATGAGTTAGATTTACTGGTCACCGATATTGTGCAGCTGAGAAAAGATAACGAAATGTTAAAGCAGCAAGTCCTATGGTTGAACACCACCCTAGAAAAGGAAGGAAAACGTGAGTATGACGTTTGTATCATGAGAAAACAAATGGGCGTTCCCCTATACCCCAAAACGTTTTACGCCGTGGGTACTGAGGAGTTTCTAAAGTATTACCACGTTTCATATATCTCTTTTGAACATTGCTTTTATAATTGATTATAAGTTTTTATTTAAACTTTAATTAATTTACAGAAATGAGACATTTCTATTTACCGTTGGTTTTATAACATAAATTTAATGGTAAATGATAAGATGAAAATGCCTATATTTAGAACTCTGCGTAAATGCTATATACAAGATCTTTATTTTAAATATCTTTAAAAAATCGTAATATTAAAGATTTTAATTCAAGAATCTTCATACCGTACTGGTGCAAAATTTTAGAAATAATATTGTGTACTTATGTATCACCTTTCAGAAATTTTACACTTTTTAACTAATATTACTAAGTGAAAAAGAGATTTTCAAGGATTTTTAAGGTAAAATGCGCGTAAAGCAGCCGTTTGAACATAGTTCTAACCTAGAAAAAATGATATAAATATGGAAAATATAGTGTTAACATTTTAAGTTTAACCACCTTCAGAAGCTTGAGCCTGGGCTAATGAAGAATCGTACTATAGTTTAACATACAGACTGCATAACGGCTATTGCTGACTACAAATCACTAACATTGTGATTACAACTATTTCCAAAGTTCAAAAGTTTTTGTCATGCTTGCGATTGCTGCAAAAGGCGAAGCATGACGCTTAAAATGTCCCTCCGTCCAGCTATCTCAGGCAGCAACGTTTGGATTAGTCTGGTTCCCTGCTTCGTATGCTCCCTGCCTTGCACTCCGCTATTCGTATAGCTGAGAGCATCCGAATCAGGGAACCAGACAACGCTTGGATAAAGTTTGTTGGAAGGGCATATATCAACTACTTTTATCAGCGGATCAACATCGCACTTTGCTCACAATTTAATCAGTGGACACCAAACATTCCCAGAGATGGGTATTTAAAAATGGTCTAAACTCAAGTTCCCGTGGAAAATTTTTAAAAAGGGAGGAGGGAAGTCAGTTGTCAGCGTTTCTGGATCTGACTGAATCTGTTGTTTCTCTGAAAAACTTCGGACAGAACATTGCATAGGAGGTCACCATAAGGCATGGGATATATCTAAGGATTTAGAGTAAAAAGGTCAAACTTTAAGAAGAATTAAATTTCTTAGCCGAAACTCATGCTTACGTGAAATGGTTGTCATGAGACTTTGCAAAGAATTTGACCAGGGTAGTAAGTATTCATGTTAATGACAGATCAAAAGATCAAAGGTAATGGGCACGGTAAACATTTTTAAAAACTTGTTAAGATATGCTATTGAAATCGTTGTTGGGCGTGGGGTGTAATGTGTTGAAATTGTTGTATTGGGCGTGGGGTGTAATGTGTTGAAATCGTTGTATTGGGCGTGGGGTGTAATCTGCTGACATCGTTGTATTGGGCGTGGGGTGTAATCTGTTGAAATCGTTGTATTGGGCGTGGGGTGTAATATGTTGAAATCGTTGTATTCGGCGTGGTGTGTAATATGTTGAAATCGTTGTATTGGGCGTGGGGTGTAATATGTTACTAAATCTGCAGCTACATTAGTTGCGGGAGAGACATTTAAATGACGAAGTGTCTTATGTACCTTCGACTTCCTTACAGCACTTCGGCGACTTTCCATTTTATACGATATGTTTCGCATGATCCGTTAACATTATTTTATTTCTGTAGATCCATGCACTTCCAGCCCATGTTTACACGGGACCTGCGTGCGTACGGGCACTGACACATATTCCTGCATATGTGTCAGTGGTTACAGCGGTCAAATGTGCGATAGCGGTAAGAATCCAATCATTTTTTTCTGATAATATGTTACATTTATACCTTTCCATATAAAATACTCTAAACATATAATTCACATATTATACCTATTCAGTATTCACGGTCTTGCAGCTTTTGCGAAGTGGTACAAATGGAAAAAATGCACATGCGCTCAGGATTGACTTCCTTTGATGCTTTGAAACTTCGATCACAGATAAATAAAAGAAATGTTTAGTCCTGAAAACTATATTAAAATACATATTTAGTAGGACATACGCTGTAGTACCATAAGGAAATGCGGCATGATCATGTGTTGCTTGCACGGCCTACCATTTATTCCAAACAAATTTAAACTAGCTAGGACTAGGTATATAATGTTTTTCCTAAACATTTTCGTCAAAATACTACAGACTGTTCTGTTAGTGTAGTTAATACTTAAATACATTTCTTCCTAGAAAAATAAAGACTCTAATAGAGAAAGAAAGTAATGAAATTTTTAAAAAAAGATTACCTGAGTATTTCATATTCACATAAAAGCAATTTTCCTCTTTTTATTGCAGATGTCGATGAGTGCGCAGACAATCCGTGTGCCAGGGGAACATGCAATAACACTCGGGGTTCTTATCACTGTGTATGTCCACTTGGGTATACTGGACAATTCTGTGCAATTGGTGAGTACAGAAACAATCAACAAGGACTTGGGTTACTAGAAGTGTGATTGATTGATTGATTGATTGATTGATTACCTTTAATTGCCTGTAGCATCCGCTGCACCTGTAAAACGTCAAATGTACCACGCTGTCATTCACTGGTCAACTGAAAAGTATTTCAGTAAGAGAGGAACTACAGGGAAATGAAAAGTGCCTACCACGATATGCTACAACCGCCAACTCTCCCACCTCAACATACGAGTTTCAGAGTATGAAATTGAGATATTTCTGCTGAATTACCATTAAAATATTCCGTTTCAAAGGAGGAACTTTTATAAAGAAAAGCAAAACAATTATGCCACTAAAATTAAAAACGGCAACTATCAACCTTAATTTATAAGAGAGCCCAATAACTTTGGAAAGTTAAGTGCCATTTAGTTTTTAAAAGAAGTATGCGTTGTATCAGACGAAAGCAAACACAATGGAAATTTCTGTAGCACTTGACTATTGTGTTATTTAAGTTAATATGCCCTTTTATAATTTTTCTATACGTATTTAGCCTCGTTCAAGCAGACTCTCGCGTGACTGTTATTTAGAACGTCCTCGTCTCGCATCGTAACATTCTCATCTCTTTACGATGCGAGTCGAATAACTTAATACATCTCTTCCAAAGAGAGGGGGAGGTAATAGTAGTGATACTTCTCAAAATGCTAAGATTTTAGCGGAAGAACATCCTGCTAGATGTAACAAGAACAGATTCTAATAAAATGATGTGTTGAAATGAAAAACACTTTACGACATTTCAACAATCAGTAAAATACCTGCACTTTTAATTTGTAATGTAAAATTTTCAAATCTGCAGAGGGGGAACAACACCAAATTCAGCAGCCATTTTGGAGTCTCAGGGAAGTCATCAACCGGGTCCTGCACGTTCAAAGTTGAAAATATTGTTAAGAAAGCTTTTAGACTGATCAAACTACAGTTATGCAAACAAGGACCTTTAAATTATAAATGGCAAATGTAGGTATTCCATTATCAGTACTGTACATTTAATAATACATCCCTCCCATTGGTATTTGGTTATCAGCCAATCAATCTTTCAAATTTTGTTTTGCAGGCCATCTTTGAGGTTTTCACACTTGACTATTTTTGTAATAATACATGTAAGGAAAATAATAATATAACATGACTCCAAGCATTTGGTAGCAAGCATATTCTCTTTTATCACCTTTAAACTTGTTCATTTAGCTTTCTGCTCCGCAATATAGGTTTTTTATCCAAAAATTACATATTCCATATATTTGTATTAATAATGTGACATTTTTCAGTTGCCTCTGTAGCAAATGACATTATTCGATTGAGGAACACCATACCTTTGGAATTGTAATAGAACTTTTAAGACTATTTGGGATTTAATTCACAATACTGTAAGTTCCTTTAAATTTTCACTTTGTATACTATGGAAGTAAATTATTTGTTGAATTTTACTAACATTGTTGGATTTCGCTTATTATGTTTCTTAGTTTAAGACCATGGAGTCGTAACAATAAAAAGGGAAACAACTCTGTGCAGACCAGAACATAATCCACATTTGGAAAATCTCACAGGATTGAATTGCATGGATACATCGGTAATAATATTTTCCAAGCGAATAGGTAATATTCTTGCTAGTGTCCACAACTTACTGTTAGCCAGTTTGGTTTTGCCAAAAATAATCCCGTGTCAATCATTCAACAACATCTGATGATATTAGGGAACATTTTACACTAGATTGTGAAAAGGCTCTATTATTAAATTGTACGACTCTAACGTGAACAGTACGCAAAAAATGAACTTTAAAAGCATATTCGAACTAAATCAGTGGAGTGTGATATATAGTTCACGTAGACCTCTTCTGTAATAAGAATGTAGTGCTTATCAATGCGGTGGCCGAGTAGACTAAAGGGCTCGTCTTTACCGATCACTGTCATCTCACTTCTGGCCGCGTGGGTTCGAGTCTCGGGCTCGGCCAATGTGGGTATGCGAGAAAGCTGCCAGTAACTTCCTGTTTGTCGGTGGTTCTTACCGGGTTTTTTCCGGGGTTCTTCCTCCACCAATTATGCTAGCAGCTATGTATGGCCTATCTTGCCCTGAGAAATGGCGTTAATCCTTATCAACAACAACTTATCAATGTAAATGACTTAATTAGAACTCAGGATGACAGAACGAAGGAAGACGGTTGTTTGATAAAGTCACGCTGACCTCTGTTTTGGAAAACGAATTCTATAGCCGATATTGCCAAAGACCTAATACTTTGCAGATTCATTAGTCGATTAGTTTTAACATTATGTGGCTGTCTGGAGGCAATTTGAATTTTTAACATAGTCCTGTTGGGACCCCTGTGAACAATGTGAAAATAATAATGGGCCCCTATTTTATGATTTATAGCGACAAGGGGAAGTGTAACGTTAAAATTGTTTATAAGTTTAATATTGTTGACCTCAAATGGGAATTTAACATTGAGGCTATAATTTCTGGGGATTTGTTTGAACTTGTATGGTCTCTGACAGGAAATTTAATGTTAGAAATGTGCATAGGTTTTAGATGTGTTGGATTCTATATAGTCAAACGGGAATTTAGCATTACGACTTCATCTTGAAAAGTTTATAAGGTTAAATGGGAATCGTAATGTTAAAATGTTCATTGGTTTCACATGCGTGGGCTTCTATAAATATAAACGGCAAATGTAATGTTAAAACTATATCCACTATACAACAGTTATCTACTATCGAACACCCAGTTATCTTCTATTCAATGGGCCGTTTTGAGTGACCAGCGCCCAAATATCTACTATCAAACACCCACACTATAACATCAAAATGCCGTTAGCAGTGTCCATCACTTAGTGATATACTGTCCAGCACCCAAATGTCTACAATCCAACACCCAGTTATCTATTATGCAACACGCCATTTGGAGTAACCATCTTCAACTTTTCTACCATACATCACTTAGCGATTTACTATCCAGCAACCACTCTATACCATCAACAGCTCTTTTGGAGTTACCCGCACCCAGTTACCTACTATCCAATGAGCATTTATCTACTATCCAACACGTTGTTTGGAGTGATCATCATCCAGTTATCTACAATCTCAAAGGTATTTGGTATAATCAGTCATCTCTTGTTTCCAAGTGTCGAATCTAAACATCATTCTAGTTGTAGATATGTTGGCGTATCAAGCATGATATACATGTTTATTGGTAATCATGAAGAGTAGATAACGATCTTTAGCTTGGCACGGTCGTTTTAATTCATCGGATGAGAGAGCTCGCGGGTTCGAATCCCGGCCGAGTCATACCAAAGACTTATAAGAAAAAGTACTAGCAGCTCCATCGCTCGGCGCTCAGCATTAAGAGGTTAGTGTTAGGACTGGTCGGCTGGGTGTCACGATAATGTGACTGAATGGTAAACGATTCTACATGTCTGCGGCATGATGCCCCAGCGCTGGACATCACTATAAACTGCCACACTGCAGACATCGCAGCCACATGACTAAAATCGTTAAAACTACGTTAAAAATTAAATAAAAACATAAGCACAAATACAAGCACTCCTCTAATATCGATTCCCATAAATCTGTAACGAAGACAGCTGCTGTCTCTGCTTGAATATTAGAGCTGAAGTGAGTGTTCTGAATGTTAAAATAATCTTCAGCGGATGCCGAACAACTGTCCCTTTTGAATTAACTTTGCTATGATGGTCTTGAGGAAAATATAGATGGTGTTGAAAATGGGTCGATCATGTCGTCTTCAGACTCGCTCAGGTGAACATTTGCAAACACTCCTATCATCGTATGAGGCGTCACAGAACGTAGACGTCCACGGGATTCTTGTTTCTCGTGTGAAAAGTGCAATCTTTTCATGATGATTGCTGATTCAAGTTTGATTTTAAAAAAACTACTCTCTCTCTCTCTCTCTCTCTCTCTCTCTCTCTCTCTCTCTCTCTCTCTCTCTCTCCATTCTTCATACTCTTAGGCTTCTCCAAGTTTTTCATACATTTGTTTCAAGTGTTTTAAGTCTGCCAAAATGTCTTGTAACACACTAACAGCTTTGTTTTCATTCTCCTCCGTCTGATTACTGTTCAAAGTTTTCTTTTTCCGCTTGTTGCTTTCTCTTTACCTCATCTTCTTGCTGAATTAAATGTCTGTTCTTTTTGGCGTTTCGGACACCATTCATGGACTGGTAATGATGGAGAAGGAGGTGAAGGTGGTTCTACCAGCAAAAATTCTTTCCGATAATGAATCACACAAAGCCAAATTGAAGTCTTACTCCTCTGGACGAATACTCACTGCAGCAGCAGCAGCAGTAGTCATGCTAACACATCGAGTATTTACAAGAAGTATCAGGAGATCCCTAGCACAAGTTTCATTGCAGCCATGTTATACTGCACCTGAATTCTTCCGCAATGGTGCATCGTCGAAACGCTCGTTAATCTCTCTCTCTCTCTCTCTCTCTCTCTCTCTCTCTCTCTCTCTCTCTCTCTCTCTCTCTATATATATCTCTCTCTCTATATATATATATATATATATATATATATATATATATATATATATATATATATATATTGAAAGTGATGTCACGCGTCAGCAAGTTTTGTCACCAAATTGTTAAAACGACTTGGAAGACATAACCTATTTCAAGGATGGAGTATTGTAGGACTTAGAGACTGAAGGTATTCACAGAGATATAGAAGGTATTCTGAGGAAGTATTATGCCATTTCTCCCCAGGAATCATATGTGAAGACAGGTTGTTAAGCTAATGTACAACAACTATCAAAATGTCAGGATTCAAGAGCTCATTTATTTATTGTATCAGTATATCTAAAATCTAATCACATGTAATGTCCTTATCTTCACGTAGAGATAAACGAGTGTTTGAACGATCCGTGCGAGAATGGCGCCCCTTGTGTCGACGGTATTGGTAACTACACGTGCAAGTGCATAGCAGGGTTCAATGGGACCAACTGCGAGCAAAGTGAGTAACAAAAAATATCCGTAATTTTAAATTAATTATTACAGAACTAGACACTTAATTCATTGCAGTGGGTTGTCTGATGTCAATAGCCGATACAAAAATTAGAAACACAGTACATAGACATACACCTGCTTGAATAAAACATCTGATCCTGACGTAAATATTTTACCCTAACTTTCTAAATGTGTCATTTAAAAAGTACCTCACAAGTATTTCTTGACCCGTGTTCAGTTAATAGAAGCAATTTTTTGTCTCGCCTGCGAAGCATAGCGTGAGATGTGTATCATTTTTCGGACGGAGTTATCGCTACTGTTGTTGTTGGTGTATGTGTCAGCGTTAAGTGTTTGCACGTATCTCCTTTTCTCCGACACTTGTCATTGTACAGTCGTGCAATGTCATTGGTGATTCATTGTAGAGGTTGCAGCTCATCACGGTTAAAAGTAGGTCAAATTGATCTACTTTCGCGCTCCAGTGATTAAATTCAGTTTTTGGATTTGGTTAAGTTTCATTGGCACTGTTTCATTTAGTCTTGAAACTTTGAAACTTGATGAGAATATTTATCTTGAGTAGTCCTTCTCACCATTATAGAATTAGATCACAATGATTTATCATTTTGCACACGTGTCTATACAAGATTTGTGTGGATTATTCCACGTCGAAACGTGATATAAAAATCATACTTTGAGTTGGCCTGTCCACAAGTGTCAATTTGTGCTTTACACTCGGCGTAGAAATCGTATTCCTCGTTGATGTCAACACATGTTACTTGTATGACACTTTTTCGTAATCTGGTACTTGTACAACGATGAAACTTATATATTCATATATCTCACATCTTAATAGATCATAATTTTAAAAATAAGTCTATCGCGCTTTATTAACTATTTACATCTTTCATGTTTTAGAAACATCTTCAAACACTATTTACTATACGTCATGAAATTTGATATGTTGGTGCATATGAAGAGTACTATACCAGCCTACCTAAAGTAGGTCACTATGACTGAAGTTTTGACGCTCCAATGATTTTTTACTTTTTTTTGTATTTAGATCAGTTTCTCCAACATTTTTGCTTGCAGTCTAAAACTTGCTCTGTGGTCTTCCGATTTCCCATCTCTTGTTTATAAGCATCATGGGATAGGAATTCTAATACCAAATAAAGACGTTTCGGGATTCCGGGTAAAAATGCAGCAGGTGTCCGTTTCTTAGAGAAACAACCACTTTCTACAACACTGTTCTGCAGTTTTGTTTGGTGGAAATATTTCAAGTTTATTCTTCTTTCAGATGTCAATGATTGTACGCCGAACCCGTGTTTAAATGGAGGGGTATGTCTCGATGACATTTCCGGTTACTACTGTTTCTGTCCTCCCGGATATGAGGGAACCACTTGTGATAGAGGTATGACATAAGGACACTATAACTTTCGAACTGATCCCTCTCCATGTATTAAGCCAAGAATCTGACTGAAGTACAATGACGGTCATGAAATAGATAGTATAGATCATACACACTATCGATAAAATGATCATTACAGAGCCAGATAAAAAGAAAATGTAATGGAACACTAAAATAGATTGAACTGAGGAAACAAATATGTCTCTAGAAATAATTATTGTACACAAGGAGTACAGGTGTATTACGTAGGGTAGACTTCAACATATCGATAAATATCGATGTACCGACTTATTAATTTGATGAGGATAACTATTAAGATGTAGATAATGGAATTCAAGTTGTAAGTGAGTCAGTCATTCAGCTGGTTATCTTGTCGGTTGATTGGTTCCTAAATTTTAATAGAATAGGATAGTTAGTTAGTTTGGCAGGTAGTAATGTAGATAGGTAAATTGACGAGTAGGTAATTAAGTAAACAGTTGCGCCACCAGTACGAACAAATATTTTTTTATTGACTGATTGGCTTGTTAGTTATTGAGCAAATTAGTTGGGTAGGCATGTGCATCTAGATATTTAGGTCATAATACCACTAGTATATTAGCAGACAGGTGCCACTTGTGCAAGCATAGTGTGTTGGTGCATCTGTCTTGTATGACTCCCTTTTTAAAACATAATTTTAAAAAAAAACAACAACAACAAAAAAAAAAAACGATTTGTATGTATTTTAATTAAGTAATTCATGTTTATTTCCGTATTATCAGACGTGGATGAATGTGCCCGCAGCAATCCATGTTCATCGGGCACTTGCGTCAACAGAAACGGATCATTTGAGTGTGCATGTCCACCTGGAGTCAGGGGAGTCTTGTGTGAAATATGTAAGTATCTTGCGTAATCAGGAAGATATGCCACTCTGGGATATTATTATCGGAGAAAATATCGTGTAATTATATCTTGTGTAATCAGGAAGATATACCACTCTGGGATATTATTATCGGGGAAGATATCGTATAATTTAATAATTCATTAAATTTTTTTTCGAAGACATTTTGTATTCCGGTGAAAGTGTGATGCTCTTTAAGTTTTCACGTCTGCTAATGTTGATTATTAGGTTCAGGCATTCCTTCTCTCCAAAATTTGCTGGTATTCAAATATGACACTATATACATTTTTCTCTCTAAAAAGATAGGTATAAACCCGTAAAGATTTGGAGCATTTGATGGCAAAACCTTACTTGTACTATTTAAATCATTTAGAATATGATCTGATTAGTATCGTAAGTTTGAATTGGTTCAGATGGAGTAGTAGCATTATAGCGATATGAGACCGATTCCGGTTATCAACCTCTAAAGCCCGTCTATATTCCCCATGACTTTTTTCCATTGAGGACGTCTGCACAAGCGTGCATCAATGAATGTAACCCGCGTATGCCCCAAGCGAAGTTCCCACGGGGTGACCCGGTCAGATCAATACTACCGCTGTGAGCTTAAAACGCGGACAAACATTTACTCGATTTTTACTTAATGTAAATCATGCACCTGTTTGGGGTCGATAGCGCCCCGGCTCCGTTTGTGTGCATGGAGCGATGTCTGTGGTTTTCCATTTTGACCAACACGATCTCGAACTCAACCATGCTAATTAGTGTTATCTTCGATGACCATCGAGTATATTTTATAATATCGAGACTGCTTTGCGCTGCAGTGTGAAGTTCTGAATAGACACGTATTCACGAATGAAACGTAGCATTATTTTTTCAGCGCATCCCTGAGACACCGGTCACTATCGATAACGCCCAGACAGCAAATCCAACTGGTGTACTGATTATTGTTGCTGTTGTCACAATTCCAACAACGCCAAGGCCAACGGTTGTCGCGCGGGTGTTTCTGCAAGTAACATGTACGACTACACACACGCGTTTGTATTACCGAGTTAAACGGTTTCTAGTCGATTTCATCTCGCAGACGTCGTTCCGCTTCGATTATGTTTTAGCGTCGGTAATTTTGTGTGTCTATCCCAATTCTTATATTAATATTGTCATCGTGGAGCATAGTTGCTTGACAGGTTGGCCTTGTCCGGGTTCAGCACGAACTCGTACTTCCAACCAAAAACATTTTGCTTTATTGGCACAACTGCCATACAATCATAGAAAATATCCTCTGGATAATATTTATATCTCTAGCGATAGTATGTTCCCGGGGCGTGCCACCACGTTCACCTAAAACTACTTGGATTACGCCTTTGCTATGTGTCTCCAACGGTTTTCGTTTTCTCCCAAGAACAGTTTGAAGGAAAAACGCATCCTAGCTGAATATCAGTCTAGGTTTTATTTTCCTTGCCGAGTCAATATTGATGGTTCGCTATAATTGAAGGGGAATTTTATTATGGTGAGTTTGTCTGTGAATTCCACTTCATTGTTGTAAAAAGAATCCCACGGTGGTTTCATACCTGGTGGTGTAGTCTGCAAATGGGCGTTTTCTGGTGCTAATGCCATGATTCCAAGATGTTATCGAGGAACAAATTGCTATCGATGTTAACATTCGCTGTCAGTCAATTCATCAATTCACCTGTAAATTCCACAACATCGTCATCTCATACCTGTTCAGAATCCATCACGTATGATAAATCTTAAACACAGACACCAAAAACAGTTAAGTGTCCTTCCGGATAGACGTTGAGTCCTTAGAAATGAATTTCATCTCCGGCAGCTATGTTTTTGACGGTTAAGTACCTTTCCAAATACACGTTGAGTCCTTAGAATTGAATTTCATCTCCGAAAACTAAGGATCTTCGTACTGCACTTGTGAAAAATATTTTAAAATGGGTGTCTTTAATGGCATGTGTTAGTATACAAAACAATACGCAGCTGATTGTTTATCAATATTATTTTTGTACCCCACTCGCTTCCTGATCCGCATAAGATCAATAAATGTGCTCTAGACTCAAGTACCGTTAAGATGTTAGGTTCAGGTTTATCAAGCACCTATGAGTCAAAGTATAAAGGGATGTGGAGGAGTTTCCACATATGCAAACCAATGAGTTCCAGGTCCTACTGTAGAATACAGGGTAATGATTCTAGTTTCCCACATACGTGGGTTCATCGACGCAAGCTCGTCCCGCATAATGACACCTCCGAAATGCTTGACTGAATTTATCATCACAAGTAAATCAAAATTGGTCAATGGACGCACTGTGGCCGTCAACAGCGAGGCCACAACTAAAGGCCTTTGCGAGTCGTCTCGGGTAATCCAAGACCTTAGATAAGGTATTTTACGAGTTGCCCCAGTTATTCGAAGAACTTTTCCTTTGTTCTGTTCTATTCGTTTACGAGACCCTATGCGTCCGCCAACAGTGTTTTTCTGAGCCATCCCGGATGCGGTTTAGACGGCCCTTAACACAGCTGATTTTACGACAGAGGGAGCTGCTGCCGCCAACAACGCAGAAGTAGCCGCGAGAAAAGAAAATATTCAACTGCTCTTTTGCATTTGCGACACCTCTGACTTTGACATCTTTAATGTCGCCGAGGTGTTCTTTTGTTTGGCCGGCTTCAGCTGTTCAAGTTGTTTGAGGTTAACAATACGGGGACAATTACAGTTAACTTGAAGAAAGTTTGATCCCGCAATAGTTTCTTATTGCGCTCTTTATTTTCGCATGCTGGTTTTGGTAAAGACCAGCTTAAACTTCGTGATAACACATTAATTTACGTGTGGTGTTCAGAGTTTGTGAAAACCACTTCGAATTTTCCACAGGCGCATCAATGACCCTCATTCGTCCACCTGTGACCACCAACAACAGAATCTTGTCGGAAAGGATCACACCAATGCACCTGTAACAGCCAATGGTAACCACACTTACACGTGCATGAAAATACATGTCAACCATTGACTGTTTAAACAACTCCGGGTGTTCCAATGCAATGCAAAGTAATTAATCAGGCACAACCAAGTAAAGTCTTTTGGAAAACTTGCAGGCCTGCGTCAACGTTTTGGTCTCAGACTGTGTACGACCAGATTGTGATATGCACATGCGACATGATTTTCTGTGAAGTTAAGCAAAATTTCTTTGGAGGGTTCCTGATGGTCGTTTAATCGTTGAGTAACTTAAGAAACTCGAAACTGGTCAAATGTCACGTGTTTTCCCGTCATCCACTCGATGCGCATTCTGAAACGCTACAAACACGTGTTTATTTACGCTGAGACCGTGCTTGGTACTCATTTGCTATGTAAAAATGTTCCAGAACTTTGCTACGGTGCGAGTTTATGGTGAGCGCGTAAAAAGATAGCTTCGACTTGTCTCTAGACAGCATAAGTACAACAAACGTGATTGTGGTAAATGATGCAATTAGCACAGACAGCATAATGTTAATTTTGACAACTCAACTTTACCACCACCAACACCATCAGCACGCCAAACTACATCGTTAGCGTTGCCCTTTCGGGTTAACAAGACTGTATTTGGCTCAAAAAATAACCTTGCTTTGTGGAGCTCTCTGCGCAACCAAAATATGTAACTCGGTGGATTTTCAAAAGAAAACAATAATTAGCCTCCATGAGGCTGTCAAATCCATGGTTGTGAATAGGATTATGAAATGTTACATTTTCTTTAGTATTTAGGGACGCTACACGGTCTAGAGCGTGTTGCATTATAAACTGTTCCAAAGCTGCATTGTCGGATCCATCCTTGTGAAACATCATAGACGGGCCAGCGGATCTTGGATTATCTTCACTCTGTCTGGCGAGTCTGATAATACCCATGGCAATTTAACGTGTCAGCGTTGCCGAGAATAGCTTAGATTTAATTTCCTTTGATAAGATATCGTGGGCTGTTGAACAACACCACAATGCCGTTTTTGATAAATCTAATATTGGTACCGTTATCATCACATACAAGTTTTGCCTCGTTTTCTAAGAAAGCCTCACACGGAATGAAGTATCTAAACGTTTCCTGCACTTCTGTTTTCAATGGCGACGTCCCTACTCAGGTAAAAATAATACTGAATCTCTCGGACTCTACGATATATCATGACAGGCGCACCCATGTTAAATGCGGTATCGGGTGTACCTTTTAATTTTCCACCGTTTGTAGATTATCGGTTTCGTCTAATACCCTTTTCCCGTCCAAAACCAATAATGAGCGTTCCATAGCCGCATTTGCAATCATTGAATCGGTCAGATGTTGCTCAGCGGCTTCATTAATGATTTTACCAACAAGATTTGGTATTCTTGCCGTTGATGGTAGTGTAATCGCTCTTGGTTGTCGATTCACTAATCATAGTTGTCGATCCAGACTCGATTGAATCGCCTGCGATTCTAGATTTTTAACCGATCCGCAGCAGCACTTTTGATGCATTCAGCGACTCGCATTATAACTTTGGCGATTGGTGCAGCGGGCCGCTAGAACCTTTGGTGCGCCTGTGAACAATCTGCGGACTACATCATTAAATCCACCCCGCAATATGTCTCGAAAACGGGTTTTCTAGCATTGACAACAAGCACGGGTATCATACGTCTGTTATTTTATTAAATATCATTTAGATCTCTAATGCACAGTTGCATTATGAAGGTTTCCTGTCCTGGTCAATAAGGGGTAGACGTAGGTGTGTCAGATGGTGATTGTGGCATGGAAGATACATGGACGCCATCGGAGTAATCGACTACAGATAATTCGGGGCCACATTTGGGGAGAATCCAAACAATATGTAATCTTGACGCCTTTTCATCGATTGCTTCCCAATACCATTGAACTTTCTATATCCACGCTACGTTATTTAATGGATTGCTTTTTTCCGGTCACTTCTTTTTATTGCCTCATGTACGTGCAGAGGTAACGGAATCAGGTCAAACTATATATTATATGTTAGAGTCCAGCAAGCGACATACCATATTTTTGTGCTATAGTAATATGAATTTATAGATCAGACTTTTGCAAACAAATATGCTTGTACTTTCTGGAATCTTTGCAAATTCGCTTGCAAACCCGCATAGAGGTTTCTTGAAGTCGGTCTCGGCCAAAATAGCCCGAATGACCGATCACCGAGCATTGCACCAACTCAAACTTTCGAACACGACCAGACTTTCACTTTTGTATCCAACAACATAAAATCTCGCGGAGTACTTGTATGTCTCAGCTATGGGTTTTTGTTCCATCGGACTTGGAAAAGACTTCGGAGAATTTCTACCGCTGACTGAGCTGCTTCGTTTCTGCTGCGTTGTACATTAGTTCGTATGCCTCACGAAAGCTTGGTGTGGATGACATTGTTATATTATATGCAACAGGCATTTTCGAATTGATTTGCCCATTACTGTTTTCACTGTGGTTGTCACAGGTCATCTTTATATCAACACTATCTTCGATTAAGCTAAGCAATTAAAACTTTTCTTTCACAATATCGTACAATGACTAATAACTCTTCATGTTATATGCTTCGCCGAGTTTTTGTCCTTTTTTTCCAACACGACCCCTAACTCGATTAATTTATCAGGAAGCTCCGGTTACGTATTTGAAACATTATATAACATTGTTTGGGCGAATCGGTATGATGCATTAAGGCGAAATTGTGATTTAATCTATTTGTGACGTCACAAACACGCCGTTGCTTGGGCAATTTAATTCCAGCAATAGGTACGCTCATCAATTCTTTCAAAATAATATACGTGTCAAGAAGTGAAGTTTTCATTATTATGTATTTAACCTTTGTGATTGCTTAATATAATATTCTCATGCAACTGAAGCAGTATTCGCTCAGGTTGTGCTTTTAGACAGTATTTCTTTGAGAATAATAAGCACTCTGCTGCTTGAACTGTTGCATATATTTCTAACAATCAACATATATATTCTAGTCAATGCCAATTACGATGGCTTGAATTTGCAACCCCATGAGCCATGAGAGTGACAAACGGCATCCTAGAATGCTCTGAGGTTGTTTCAGACCAAACTGCATCTCAAAAACTTATGTATTGTAGTTATAATTTACACTAATGGAGCATAATCAAATATGACTTTCAATTGCATGTGCAACCATCCTAAGCTCTCGACGTTTCCTTAATTATTAAAGAAAATTAAAATTTTCGCGACTGTCATTCGAACATGCAATATTTCCATGAGAGACACACTAATAGAATAAGCTACAAGAAATGTTAACATGTAAAAGAAAAGAAATTCATATATAAACATAACAGCTTTGCCAAAAAAACGATGTGATGAGCCCTCAATTATTAGTCAGCGTAAAACGAGGCCAGTCTAGAATTACCACACCAAAATGTACACATGATTGGTTCCACAAGTTTTAAAGATCGTATAAGTAATCCAACACGTTTATCATAGCTAGGATCTTGGTATCGTGATTGCGTGTCTAAATTATTTTTAGCACTTCCATCAGCAATAATTTGAGTCTTTTTCACATCGAAAGTGGTAAAGGTCGCTTAAGTCAAGAAATTTTTTGCTCCTTCTTTGATAATTATAGGTAACGCGGAATACTCCATTTCTCAACTTAAATTGCCTTTTACAAGAAACATAATCCTTCATGCAAGAGCCAGTATACCGCAGATCAATAACAACAGTGATACAAAAAGCTCACAGCGGTTGTATTGATCTGGCTGGGGCACCTCGTGGGAAGTTCGCTTGGGGGCTTACACGGGTTACAATCACAGACGCACGCATATATAAACGTCCTCAGTGGGATAAAGTCATGGGGAATATAGAAGATTTTAAGGGGTTGGGAGCCGGAATTGGCCAGTTGGTCTCATATCGCTAAAATGCTACTACTGACGGACTTTAAGCTTCCTGTCTGATCTTGTTTCTTCAAAGTTTAATGAGGTTATACTGTTACGGGATGTGGGGAATGAATTCATCAATACATCTGATACTGAACCCAGAGAATGGTGAAAACTTTAAATGGTTCAAAATTCAATCTTATCAAAAGGTGACGGAGAAATCCATTACTGAGACAATCAAACAATGTCGACTTTACTTACATGAATGTTATATTTGCCATTGTGCATATTATTTCAGATGTTGTTCTTAAACAATATTCAGTTAAGAAGCGCATTCAATCCTATTGATTTATATCACTACTCGTTCAACAGCTCCCATGCGAGACTGCTATGATCTCAGGACCTACTTCAACATGTCAACTCCTGGAGTGTACGGCATTGTTTATCCGGAAGGAAACTTTACTCTTGCTTCCTGTGACATGGCCACCGACAATGGGGGTTGGACATTGTTCCAAAGGTAAGGAAACAACAGGAAATTTCGTTGCGTACGAAACCAAAGAGTCATAAACTATCGTCTTTTCATGTATGTTCACTTCCATGAATCTTTTATTCAATCAGTTAGTGCGCTGATGTCTGTCTCTATATATGTGTGTATGTATGTATGCATGTATGTATGTTTGTGTGTGAATGTATATATGTATTGTTACGACCATGTAGTTTAATTACTTGTGTGTTAAAATTTGAATTCTTTTTATTTCATTTTTGTATCATTATATTTTATTATGATGATGATTATGTTCACAGGATCTGATATTTTTGAAAGAAACATCGTGTCTATTTAGAACGTAGTATGACTCGCATAAGCACGATTTTTGCATGCCATAGTTTGTCGATTTGAGTAAACACTACGCGGAAACGATTGGTTATTGCCAAAATCATTTCCTGACCCACGTGAAACTGCGATTGTTAGATGATGAAATAACCACGCGTTCTTCGTGCGTGTGCATGAAATGTCGTTTTGGTTCCGTTTTTAAACACTCAGGTCCCTGTGAAATAGTCAGAGTCGTTCTTATATCTTGAGAAGAAGGTATTATTTTTCTTGTGCTGGAAAGAGTTTATTTTTCTTTACATCTCTAGAGCTCGAGATGTGTCTTGTTATAGATGACAGCTATAGGAGTTCATCTACTTTTTAAATAATAATTTATTTTTCCCTGGAGAACTACACAAGTGGTTTAGGACAAAGACATTCAGTGAAATTCATTCTAAATTGGAACAGTACAGTACAAATTGTGGTTCAACGTGAAATTCTGGACATTTGCGTAAAGACTTGACCTGACGTCATCGTCCTCCATCTTGGAACGTCATCAAGATTCGAACCTGGATTCAGTTAAAATTATTTAGTGATAGGACCGTAAGTCCTATTTCATATTTTCATCTTTTCACCGTGTTTGCTAGGGAAATAAATTATTGTTGTTCAAACTTACAAAGCTTGTTGTCTTCACTCTTTTCTTTTGTTACTTTTGAACGAGCCGATACGTAACAGTATGTATGTATGTATGTATGTATGTATGTATGTATGTATGTATGTATGTATGTATGTATGTATGAAACAAATACATAAATAAATGCAATCACTTTCTTTACTTCTTTACCAGGCGTGTTTCAGACGCAGTGGACTTCAATCGCAACTGGACGGATTACCGGGACGGGTTTGGGGAACTGAGCGCAAACTTCTGGTGGGGTCTTCAAAGGGTGTACAATGTTATTGCAAACCGCAGCATGATTCTCAGAGTCGAGATGTGGGACTGGGAGGGCGGATATGTTTATGCTGAGTATGACCAGTTCACCCTATCGAACGAAATGAGCGGTTTCAAGCTAAATGTTGGTGGTTACCGCGGAAACGCCGGAGATGCCCTAAATTATCCGGCGTGAGTGCTTACTCTTTCATCAACGTCATAATCGTCATCAAAGTTACCATCGTTTTCGCCATCAAAATCAGTATTATTATCATAGTGATTGTCATCATGATCATCGTAGCCACATAATCATTCTCGCCATCGTCATCATCATAGTCATCATCATCATCATCGTTTTATTCTTCCTCTTCTACTTCTGTCAGTCAAAATTGACTGGGGACGTCTATGTGGAATTTATCTTGCCTTCAGTTCTTTCTCATGCCTTTGAAAATCTGTTACTCTAGTATGTAATGTCAGAATATTTGGGAAAATATGAAAACAAAATATCATATATATATATATATATATATATATATAGCATATATATATATATATATATATATATACCTATATATATATATATATATATAACTAATAGCCAGCCATATATTCATGTTTGTTTCGATGCCAATCAAAATATTTTTACAATAAGACAATGAATGTTAATCATCCATCCACCATGGTAGCATGACTATAAGGACGGTGGTTCTCCAAAGTTATCCTGAACAATCAATGTGAATCAAATGTCTGAAACATCACCGTGACACCATTTCCAAAGTAAAGGTCGTTTGTCCTATGCGGTGGAGTAGTCTTCATTTACTGTTTACATATGATCAAGTTCACAGCAATACATCAAACAAATTAATAACGTTTTCGTTTTGTTTTCAGTATTCGATTTATAGATTTGTGTTTGTAATTTTAAAAAAAAAATATAAAACATTTAGAACTAAATACTAACGGACTATACCGCACGGTATGACACGCGACCTTGGCTTTCCTTTTGGAAATTGCTTGTAACCTAGTAGTATGAAACTGTATGTTTTGCCATTTTTTGTCCCCTTTGGGGTAATTTTACCCGTCCTCGCTTCTAACCCCATGACATGATTAACCCCTAAGTTACCATTGCGCTTTCATCAGTCTGCACCCACACATACGCACATACTTTTCTGACTTGGATAATTCAGTCATGGGGGGGGGGAGGTCGGGTAGATTCTCGTCCGGATGGATTTGCCCCAAAGGGGACAAAAGGCAAAACCTAGCTTTTCATACTACTCTGTTGTGATTGTAGAAATGAAATCACACATAGTGTACTTATTTAGGCAAGCCTATGGTTGTGATCAATATACATATACTGCAAGCAGACACAGGCAAATAAATGAATGAATGGATAGATATATGTATGGATTTATCTTGGCAGAAAGAAAATACAGTTGACATTAATCGAGTTGAGAATTTTTTGTATTAAAGAAATATTGTGGTAGTTGATATAGAAATGTTGAGTGGTAGCCAAGGCATTGAATCACAAAATATACTGCAGGAATTCGTAGAAGTTTCTAGTAGTGGCGTGAACCTGCCAGATGAATGGAATGCCAAAAATGTGACCGATAAACTATGATTGCTGTATCGTTTGAATGCATCACACATGTTCATTAGAGAAGCACAGAAGATGTGCGAGTTTTCCGAAACAAATTGAGAACACATTGATAACTTGATGAATCTGGCAGTGACTTTAGAAACAGAACAAAACATACTTGGGCAGATTTTTGAGGCAAATAAAACTTAAAGAATCTGCTGAATATCGTGCATGAAAGAGTAATCCACAACGAAACATAAGTCGCTCACTGCGTCTGAAGTGAGTGATCTTTATGATACGGTCAGCGACGAGGATGTTCAAGAGCAAGCGAATTAAATAAATGCTTTTGGGTCACAAGTGTAAGAATTGTTCAATAGTACTGGGAACGGAAATACCACGCATACCAAGACGTATGCCAATGTAGCTATAAAGGCGAAGCAGTCGACCCACCCGAGAAGAGAAATATTTGTATGAAGTAATATACTACGATGCAGATTTGCGGCAAAGTGAGTATCAAGACAAATTTTTAGAACCTATTGCTAAAAGCAATGAAGCACAATATCTCCAGGATCTTTATCCAAGTTGTCAGAAATTGGTGTCATTGGATACCAGCGCAAAAACTTGTATACATCCCGAGCTGATATAAATACTCAGTGACGGGTCATTTGAGCTTGTTTGGTCTGGACTCAAGATGGATACGATTTTATTCTACTTCTCTGGTCTTTTCGAAAAAGTCAAAGACACTGAAGTATTTTATCTGAGAATACCAGTTTAAAACCTTGAATTACCACATATCCGTGAAATGAAGGATGTTATGATGTTCTGTATCCGCCCAGTTTACAGTAAAAGCGGCAACAGAAACATCTGCGCCATGAGCAAGGTAATATCATTTAGATAAAACGCTCGCGCGTATGTATAGGAAGTTCCATGGCATTGAGATTCAACAAGTGCACAGCTATCTGCCTTGGAAAATGCAAACTCTGTGGCAGAACATGTCATTATGAGTTCTGTACAGAACAAACGCACTTATTACGTGATGGTTTAGGGGTACGACCCTGCCTTAAATGTGGCATCAGAGTCAAATCACATACTCAACTTTGGCAGCCTTCTGGATCTGTTTGTGAGTACTATAAAGAGCGCAAAAACAAATCAAGAACACAAACACCTGTGGCTGCTCAAGCACAGATACAGCAACAAAGATCGATATAACAAATATATGAAATAATCACCAGGACTGAAGCGATTGCCGTTTCTGATCCTGCCGAAATACCAAAGGTAAAACAAGCCATCAACAAAAGTTCTCAATTAGAAAGACGCTTCACCCTCCCCTTAGTATAGCATGTCTACTGGTCGCAGCTAAAGCAGCATGGAATATACGTACCAAGTCGTATGAGAAAAGCAGACATACCTGAATTACTTAGACCCATATTTGCACTGAATCCACAGGTATCATCACAACCACCACTGGTTGCCACTGCGACACCAAAAACAAAAACCAACAAAACAACGGTAAACCAAGACAGTTTGCACGTGAACATAATATCCAAACTCGCTGTTATGCGAGAAGAGCTGACATCCTTGCAGTAGTAGACGATTATGAACAAAACCATCGTCATCGTCTCGCCTCTGCAATCGCTACAGAAGTGGCTGAGTATGTTCGTATAAAAACACAACAAATATCAAGTAACAGAATTCATATTTCAAAAACATAGTGGCGAATTGGAAAATCAAGTGGTAATTGTTCCACCCACATACACATCTGACAAATTATTCCACAAACATACACATGAGGAAAAGACGCTCGACAACTATTGACAAAACTTTGGTCAGGCTGGGTCAAAGCAGGCATTGTTTAAATGCACATCTGTGTATGCCGGAAAGTCATTGCAAGGCTGGATAAAAAGCAACTACTGCTACACTGTGGATTCACAATGGTGTCCTGAAAAGCAGCGCCATCAATGATTAAATTGGCAGAGACATTGCAAAGATTCTAGAAACGCTATTGAAATACGCCAATGCAGGATCGGAATGAACTCTCGAAAGATCTTTGTGAGTCGAGGTTCATTTCTTATCGTATCGACCGTTTTGTAGATCCAGCTGTATACCAAAACCAGAATGGGTTCCGCCGAAGTTGGTTATAAACGTAAAGAAACGTTGACAACAGATGTTTGATTGGGCAATTTTGTCAGCGTTATATCCGGACAGCGACAAACAAAACTTGTCTCGAAAATACCGACGACACCTGGGTAAACTCAACTTCGGTGATATCAAATTTCCTGTGCAGGTTACCAAAGCCACACTGAAGACATCTGAAACACTTAACGCAGGTATGGCTGTTAAGATATTCACGTATGACAACCGTTTTTATCCGCTTTTTTTTATCTCCCCAAGGTCGAAAAAAACGAATTCTGATTGATTTATTGTTGCTGAGTGAAATGAAACAAACAAAATTGGTATCCTTCTACGTATGGATATAAGACCTTAGGCGACTGCTTAACCGACACAGCAAGCACACACATGGAAACTGCCAATTCAGCGGTTGTATGCATATATTTAAAACTCAAGAACTGTTCACCAGTCATGGCTTTTATTTTGGTGGTATCAGTGAAAAACCACAGCGTACAACCATGCCAAAGCCTGGTGAAAACACTGTCGAATTTACTGCTATATAATAAAAGATGAAAGTCCTGTATACCATCCACGCAGGTTTTGAATGCCTGGGTGTTTCAGTGGCAGACGCAAATGTGTCCAGCTCTGCTAACAAACACGCAAATGCGTCTGATATCGATCAAGCAGTGCAAGTCGCTCAACAAATTCCATGCGGGTTTTGTTATGTAGCAGTTCGATGAGATGGCAAAACAGAGGGCCCTTATCGTGCCCAGAATGCAAGCTCGCTAGACACAGTTGAGGAATTTCTCAGATTGATCGAAAGTTTAGGGTAAAATGGATTCGACAGCACCAGCACCCATAATTATGTAGGATGATAACATGCGTGAATTTTCTGCAGCCTCTCATTGCTGGATGCGTCACAAAGTTTTCACTGAAGCGCAAACAACGTCCTTCGATAAAGAGCAAAGTCCCGGTTCCAAAATTTCGTGATCACTGTCATATTACTGGTGCATACAGAGGTACAGCACACAAAGCGTGTAATTTGGATTTGAGAATTCATCCCAACAAAACAAAAATCCCTGTGGTGCTTCATAACCTGCGTCGGTACGATGGCCACCTAGTAATGCAAGCAGTAGCCACATCACATCATCAGACTCACCAATAAGCGTAATCCCCAAAAACAAGGAAAAATACATGACTTTTCGGCTATGACAATTGCAGTTCATCGATTCATTACAGTTTATGAATTAACCGCTCCGGTGGACTAGTGGTTAGAGCGTCCGCCTCGGATACAGTACGCTCAGCATTAAGGGGTTAGTGTTAGGACTGGTCGGCCTGGTGTCAGGATAATATGACCGGGTGGGACATCATTCTACATGTCTGCGGCAAGATGATGCCCCAGTAGTGGACATCACTATAAACTGCCACACTGCAGACATCGTAGCTATATGACTGAAAAATTTGTTAAAGCTACATTTAAAGAATCCAATTCCAAACAATTTATGAATTCGTCCTTGGACAGGCTAGTAAACAATCTAACTTCAAAATCACTCGTCGATACTGTCCACGGGGTAAAAGCACCCCAAATACATCCTACTGATGCAAACGGCGAGTATCCCTACGAGTACATCAACGA
The DNA here is from genome assembly GCA_016617855.1 of Megalonaias nervosa. NCBI lineage: Eukaryota > Metazoa > Mollusca > Bivalvia > Unionida > Unionidae > Megalonaias > Megalonaias nervosa. The sequence continues at coordinate 16,493 of JAECUM010008642.1, read as the reverse complement.
CTGAAACACATTTGTTTCAATTCAGTTGCCACCGATCGAGGAGCTTTATTCATCGTTGTCACATGAAGGTACCTCAGAAGAAGATTACGTACATGCAAAGGAAGTTTGGTCAGCATTCAAATGCAAAAACTATTTGAGCAGCAATGTGTTATTGCTTGTTAATGTGTTTGAGAAAATTTGTGATAATGCCATGCAGGTGTGTAAGCTCGCCCCCGCACATTACTTCTAGTCACCGGGTATGGGATACGATGCATTGTTGTCTAAGACCAAAACTAAGCTGGAATCGCTCACTGACACTGATCAGCATCTGTTTATTAAGCCTTCACTTCGCGGCGGAATATCCATATCAAGTCACAAGTACGCTTGTGCCAACAACCCCAACGTGGATGGATATGACCCTGTTGACCCAAGAGTTATAACATGTATATGAATAACCTTTATTGATAAGATAGGACGCAACCTCTTCCGATTGGTGGATTTCGATGGATCAATCATGTGCACATTGATCTATTAAAACACGTGCGCAATCACAACATCACGGATACTTTTTTGAGGTTGATCTGGAATATCATGAGCACTTACATGACGTATACAACGCTTATCCGTTGACCCCAGAAGCGGGATTGGTGCTCGGTACGTGGTTGTCCCCGTATCAGTGCGCAATCGTTAATGAGTCCGGCCGCAAATACACTGAATGAACCAAACTGGTACCAAGTCTTCAGACCAAAAAACAATTATGTAATACACGTGAGAAATCTGCAGTTTTACTTGCAATTGGGTATGTGTGTTACCAAGATCCATCTAGTGTTTGAATTTCGTCAACGCGATTGGATGGCCGAGTACATTAAGATAAATACGGACCGACGCACAGAGGCCACCAATGACTTTGAAATGGACTATTTCAAACTCATGAACAATGCGGTATTTGGGATACTGTGGAGAATATGTGCAAACGAATCCGAGTCAATCTTGTCCGTGATAGAGAGAAAAGACAAACTACAAAGGTACATTGCGAATCCGGCCTTTGAATCCAGAAAAATCTTTGATGTTGGACTTTCACAGTAATAATCAAAACTCAAACTGACAAAACAAATCGATATGAGATCGCCCGTGCTGGACTTGTAGAAGCTGATCATGTACGAATTTTAGTATGACAAGATCAAACCGTTTTATCAGGATCGGGTCAAGCTGCCGTACACGGACACTGACTCGGAGTTGATGCGTATCACCACCGATGATATGTACACGGGCATGGCACAACCAAGTTTGATCAACGAATTTTATACTAGCGAGTATCCGAAAGAACATCTGTTGTTTAGTAACACCAGTAAAAAGGTGGTTGGCAAGTTCAAAAATGAATGCTTGGGTAAACTAATCGAAAAGTATGTGGGACTGCGACCCAGAATAAGCTCGATTGTGGTTGGACCACAGAGCTCTAGCATGAACATTAAAAAGGCCAAAGGTATTCCACAGGTGATTGTAAAGAAAGATCTCAAATTCGAACCGAACCTTGAATCTCTTGGAGACCGACGTGAATTTGCACACACGGCAAATATGATCCGATCTACGAAACATTATATGGGTGTATATCGATGCACCAAAGTGTGTATGTCCACGCTCGATAATAAGTGATGGATACTCTCCGATGGAATCACCAGTGACACGTTTCATCATCGTGCCATTGTAAACCAACATACGACTGATACTGGTTAACGTGTCAAAACAAATGCTGGTGGAAGTTCCGTGTTTGCAATTCCTCTTGCACAAATACACGGCCGGGAGGGTTTGGGCCTACCAGGTGATGATGGCCCCAATCGGTAACTTGTCGGTTGTCTTGGAGTACCAATCCGTTACGAAATCGTGAATACGTCTACGGACCATATTGGGTCAGTGGCACGACATTGTTGTTCACCTTCCAACTCACCAGGGGCATACAAATACCGAACAAAGGTGTCTCCGAGCTCTACAATGGTGCCGGCTGTGAAATCATTTTTTGAATAACAGTGACGGTCTTTTGTCGAATCGCGTTGCCTTGTTTTAATTCATTATTGTTGTGACTTCATTGTTCAATGCTGATATTACTAATGGAATCATGCGACCTATTCCTGAGACCGCTCTGGAGTCGTCAATAATTTCTGTGTTTACAGATGACCGAATAACCGTTCCGAAAACGTGCTTTTAAATCGTTCCACAATAGCTTGGTCACGATGTACACTGACATGCCCGACACATACTCGCACATGGTGTTTGGCCTGCATCACTGCCTCATATCCGAGAAATTCTTTGTCAGGATCCACTCGTAACAATAGTGGCCATATGACTGGTCCTCTTGCATAAATGCGCTTGAGTGTCTCTGCGACACTTGCAGAATCTTTTGATGTCAACGGCTCCGCTTCTTTGTATTTGCTGGCAACATCGGCAATGGTTAACGCGTATTTGTATGTGCGCAATCGGCCTCGTCGATCACGAACACAATCATGTGGAAGAAATAGTAAATTTGCCTGATGAACCTCATTAGGTGTTTGGGCATCGAACCAACCCATTATATCTTTCTTGATACTGGTAAATGAATTTGCCACAGCACTTGTTTGGCCAACCATGATAGAGCAATCCCACGAGTGACCTTGGCTGTACTGATTAACTCTTCCACAGCAGCTTCATCTCTTCCAATACTCACGCGGACTGTAGTATATTTTGGATAATCTGCGGCTTCTTGTGTCCATTGTTTGTTTATTTATATTGGTGTTATATTTACTTTTAAAGAGTGGGCTAAGTGCAGCCTTAGCTTTTATATCTCCTTTGATTCGTTCGCCTAGTGCTTGATTTGATTAATCGCATCCAAGTCATGGATCCTCATCGGCACGTTGACGTTCATGGATATCATTAGATGTGATGATGATAGGTGCTTTACCAGGTTTTGGTTGGTTATTAGAATCGAGTCCTAGATCAAACCATGTAGCAGGTCCACAGTAATTATAGCCAAGAACATGTTTTTCACCTGGATATTAGCTCTATGGTGTTCCTGGTAGCTTTGTTAATGTAGCCGCGATATCGCCGCCGGCAGTGACTTTTTAACCGGCTCCTTCGCGTCAACGGCTTTTTCCTTCAAACGTGAACTTCTTCTCTCTACATCGAACACAAGTTCCAGTAATCGCTGCTCACCCATTACGTGATTGAACTTGAGCTGGATCTGCGTAATGTGTTTTGGCGCGATATCACACACAATATAACGATATGATCGTCTTATACGACAGATAATTATTTAATGGCATCACACAAGAGAAAATTCTCAGATTTTTAAGTCATCGATTTCTCCGCATAAGCAGCCCCTAAACCGTCCGAACATGGAGGTGGAACAGTGTTTCCAACTCGGTTCGAGCGCTAATTATTAGTCCTGCTGGATCAGATGACACTCAGCTGTTGCTGAATATGGCTTGACGATAGTTAACCTGGGATCGGTTGTACGTGATTGCATCATCGGCTGATGATCAACCGTGTTATGATGTTTTAAAGATCTTCAAAAAGCGTTGAGCAGTAGTTACAACATCAAAACGACTTTGTCGTCCACCATCGATTTATTTTCCACCACTGACGAAGCCCCTGCCATTGACGGTTTGGATGTAAACAAATTTAATCTTGTGGTGTACGAGGATGTGATGCTTGAAAATCAAGTCGATTCCGCACAAATATTTTCACGAAGCCGACACAAAAATACTGACGTCATCTATTTGACTCAAAGATACTCCCATGTGCCAAAAGTAATTCGTGACAACTGTAATATGCTGATGATGTTTCGTGACATTGACGAACATGGTCTTGGAATTTTTCATTGGACTTGGTGTGCCGCTGACCACACGTGGGATGAATTTCGTGATATGTTTGCACAGATTACTTCGAACTCGCATAGTTTTCTCACCATTGATTTGAGTGGATCTTGCAGTCGAGGGGTGTAAATATCCTTCGGGTTTGGATACGTCAATTTAACAATCAAAAATACACAATCATATAAAAATTGTCCCGCAATGATACCATAGAAAAGTATGAGAAGCGACGCCGTAAAACCACTCAAGAACAGCAAGAATTGATTCAAAATGAGACAGAAGGACGCAAACAAGTTAAAGATATGTTACAGCTGCGACAGACTGCACGGGAAGATCTCACATCACGTTTTGAACAAACATTTGCACCGCTGATTAAACTCACAAAAGAAATCGTTGAACGTGCCGAGGTTACTAAAAGGGCCACTAGAGCAACCGTACGATAAGTGGCAGCCCCTGGTCCCGTTTGTAAAATAGCCAAACGCTACAAGGATATAAAAAGCTACAGAAGCAACTGCAGAGACGGTCGCGCGCTTGCCAGAGTGGATTGAGGAAATCAAAGAAGGCGTTGAAGAAACTGGAGAGGCCCATGGTATACTCGCAAAAGGCACCCATGAACTTAGTGAAGACATTAAAGAGGCACCTGCCAAAATACCAAACGTGGCACCTGAATACATGTCAGAGTTACCAACACCGCCTCAATTCTTTAACGAAGTAGCTAGCCAGGCGATTTTTGAAAAGTTTATGCATGTTGCTGTTAGCAGACATCCCAACTGGAAAGAGTACATGATAAAAATGTCATCAAAGACACGTGATAAATACATGAATGTTGAATGGTCTAAAATGGTATTAGGAGATTTTATGGGAAAGAAACAAGCTACTGGTAATCGGTGGAATTATTTTAAACAAGTGTATGGTGCATAATACAGAAGGAAAAACTGAAGAAGGCGATGCGTTATGGAAAGCATTTTTGCAATTGCAACCAGTGCAACTACTAGGACCAGTGACGCAACTACAACAACAGCAAGAATTACCAAGCCAGCATGCGGCGGAACAAAGTCCTTGGCTTCGAATACTTCAGCCAATCACTGAAACACAAGAAGAAAAAGGAAATAACGTAGATTTCAGACATTTACGAGCATGGCTAACACAACAACCTACTCCCGAATGTAGCACAAAGGAAGAAGAGACACAGTGGCTAGACAAACAAATAAAGAGGCTCTACCAATAGCAACTACAATGTGGTGCACCTGTGCCTCCTCCGTCAGCAAAACCCAAAAAGAGAAATGGTCTGACCAAACCTGCATGCAGGTGACAACATGAACGGGAAGCGAGAAAACTTGAAGAGTTCTTAAATTAAGCTGACGTAGATTTTGAGAGATTATCTGGGCCGATGGAACAAAAAGTTAAAGAATACGACAAACAAACGACTGAAAAGGTATGAGAAATATCAGGCAAAACAAGGAAAAGGTCTTGGTGGACTGTATGACCCGAACGACGGTTTGGTGGTCTGCTCGCGAACAATTTATTTTTGTTTTCATCAGATAATGGTACCACCTGGCACACTATTGAACTTCCTACAGACGCGTACTATATTAGCTCAATCAATGATGAGGTTCGATGAAGAATTTCGGTGTTGACTGGCAAGGACTAAAAAAATTATATTCGTGAAGAAGAGCCCACACTCAGCTCCATTATTGCCATTTAATCTCCACAATATCCGGTTAAAATTGGACAATCGTCGTTGAGAATGGTACTTGGTTGGCTCAGAGATCTTTACGAAAGTATATACATTTGCGTGCAGGACCTAAAGGGACTGGATATCGTGCCTGACATTGTGAGAATTACGTCAATGACGCAGATCAATATAACATATGACACCATTAGTGATAGTTATGAAAGAAGTCGCAAACGACAGGCATAGTTGTTCAGGGTTATATACTGTTTGGGTTTTCGCCAACTGTGGAACCAGGTGACTTGCTATCGATTACGCCCGCAGCACCTGTGTATTTGCCATACCATAATAATCGGCTGAACATATTCGTTTCTTTCCTTGTTGATCAAGACGGGCGTAGTTGACTGACGCGGTGCAACATTGATGATATAACTGTACATTACAGATCGACCTGACATTTAACAATAATAACAACAATGACAGTCGTGCGTGGACGTGCGAAACCCATTCGCGTAGTTATTGCGAGAAAACCTGTGTACGTGGCATATTACGGACTGGGCTGGGTAACGTTGCTCGTGGATTATTTACAAGCGCGCCAAAAGCCCTAACAGCTTTATCGTCACGCGCTGCACCCATTTTTAACAAATTATGATGCGAGTTATAGATGGTATTAAAATGTTGCTGTTGATCGATTAAATCAACTTTGACCACAATCATTTCAGTCAGTTCGAGACAGATTACGGCGATTAGTAGCACGAACACTATCATCAAAACGATTCCAGTTACATTACCATCGACAGAATTAATGCTGCCTACAGTTAGCAAAATCATTAACGAGGCCGCTTAGTAAAGATTACAAGATTTAGAGATTGCAAATCTGGCATTAGGAAGTGGATTTGCACGGTATTAAAGTAAATCAATAATGTATTGTTTTGCAATGGCGCAGTTAGATATATGATCCAGCAATTGCCATTGGAGCGCCTGTGCTAGTGGATCGAAGCAAGAGACATTTTCATTATTACTCATACACAGATAGAGACCCCAATCAATTAAAAATCGAATTGCAAGTGCAAGACACGTCTAGGTTTTCCTTCCATGTGAGGCTTTCTTGGAAGTTGATGGAAATCTGGTGCTGATTACCCTGCCTATGCTCAAGTGGGATTTGTTAACAACAGAATTATGGCGTTGTTAAAAAGTGTACGTTATGCCATCGATGGAAAGGAAATCGAATCAATTCTGGACAATGTTGACGTGGCCACAACAATTATTGGACTTTCCAGACAGAGCGATGATTACACGAGAACAGCAGGCCCAACAATGATGTTTGTCAGGGATGCAACTAATAATGCAGATCACAGACCAAATGAGACGGTTCATGCTAACGCGTTTCGTTTGAGCCAAACCATGCTGCTCATACCGCCGTAATTCTTGGCTCCAACCCAACCTTTAAAAAAATCTTCGGGTCTGAATAATGTTGATCGCAACTCATCGGTGACTCACTGAGGTTTTCGTGCACAATGCCCCTCAGTAACGTCTTTGGTTTTTCGTAGAGATGTTCGCAACTTTATATTTGGAACCAGACTCAGCAGTAACTTTATTTCCTAAGAACAACTCCAACGATGTTGGTGCTGCTGGTAAAGTTGTCTTAGAAATGTTAACATTGTGGACCCCTTCACTTTCTACAGAATCATGCTTGTTATCATTTATACAGTCGGGAACCACTACAACGTTGTCATTTCTCGCACACACACACACACACACACACACACACACACACACACACACATAGTAATGCGGGACAATTTACTTGACAAATAAGTACCCAGCATTGCCTTCCTGCACCAAAAATGTGTTAGTGACGTTTCAAAATGTAAATCGAGATAATAGTCAAACCCATGGCAAAATTATATTTGACACCTTAGGAATGAAGTTTCGTGGCGACTAAACGGCCACCAAAACCCTCTGAAAAAATTCGGCTTGACTATACAGTAGCCACTCCTCATGCTGCACCTGCATATCACAATTTTTGGTTGTATATGGACCGACATCAAAACATCGACCCAGGTTTGTACACTTCCCAACAAAATTATTGCATGTTGTACCTGATTTATTACTTTTGACTGGAACACTTGGGAGTTGCTCAGACAGTCCGTCGTTGACATGTTTTTCTTTTTTCATGCACGTGTAGCCCTTGGTGGCACAAATTACAGATGTTATGTTGTAATACTTTCTGACAAAACATTGCTTTTGGAGGGTGCTTGTGGTTGAATGTGGGTCATCGATGCACCTGTGGAAAATTCATATAATTTATAATTAAACCTGTTTCGTTTTTAATAATAACGTCCTATCACAAAGTGAGGGTCGGCCTTGCTAGAAATCAACTTGCAAAAATCAAAAACGCAAGCAAAGAATTGTGGGGTTACACTGAAACTTTCTCCAGCAAAATTGATTGGAAATGTCCTCGTCTAATTGACCCAAACGCGGATCGCTCAGCTTAATGCTGGTAAGCATAATATAACCTCAGTAATATTAAAATTATCTAAGTCAGAGGTAGCACAAATGCAAAAGACTGGTGGAATATTTCTGTTCCTTGCAGCGAATATTTGCGTCAAAATGGTGTTACAAGACTCTCATATACACTAAAAGAAAACTTTGTCATGGGTTAAATAGAAATTGATACCTGGAACCACCCTGATGTGTAAATGCCAACTCGAGCCCAGCTTGGAATCATAGCCCAGGCAAACGCTCAATCGTCAGTTAAGTTTAAAATCAAATGTTTTAAACCAACATTGGTTCAGCTAATAAAACAAAGGTCTCGACTGTTGTTCAACAAGGGCTCACTTGTTCAGGTAACAGTTACTGGACAAAGATGATCGTTAAAAGTCAAATGTTTTGGCGTGATAGGCGTGCTTTTGTATGAGAGGGGTGTCACACAACCAGAACGCACAATCGCCGGATATTTGAGTATTCCTGAGGCAGAGGATTTTTGTAACTGTATGACAATTGTGCCAGTACCAAGGGTAATTGGCTAGCAGTGCGTGTGCGTATTGCGCGTGCGTGTAATGATCAAACTGGACAAGGTATGTCTCTCATATATTAAAATACGCGATTTTACTATTAATAGATGAACTCTGTCAGACCCTCAGTCTTACCGTCGTGAAAAATAATCGAAGTAGAGCAGCGCTGTCAAATGAAATTACCAAGAGAACCGCACTGATCGTAAAATACAAACGCACGTGTTTGGCCGTAGATTCTATTTGCGGTCCTGCTGGGACAGCAACTTTGTGTGACTGGAATCACGACCACATCAATAATCGTAGGTGCACCAATTGATATTAATGTCGGAGCTATATCGATAGTAAGAGGTGTCTCTGGTGGTACTAGTAAATTAATTTCAGTGCGACTGCATTCACGAATAAACGCATGTTTCGTATTGCTTGCCGCCACAAAAAAGTCTCAATACGATCAGTAAATTGTACTCGGTTGCAATTGAAAATAAAATAATTTGTACGGCTGAGTTTGAAACAGTTCTGGCAGAAAGGGAAAATCACAGACAATTACGAGCACAAATAAGAAACAACGCGTATTTACAGACACAAAAACAAATAATCTTCACAGAGACAAATGCTTATCGATTGAAAACGTATTAGCTCGCAGTGTGTATATATTGATCGCTATCACAGGCTTGCCTAGATACGTACACTCTGTCGGATGTCGTTTCTACAATAACAACAGAGTAGTATGAAAAGCTATGTTTTGACTTTTTTGTGCCCAGCATATCTCAGGAACCATTCGACATATCCTAATGGAATTTTTTGTGAACACTGTCTTTCTTACTTTTATTACTTTTGGTAGTTTCGTCTCTTCACCTTTGCCTTTTGAGAAAGTTATGTTCCTAACTAATTAATTTTAAATCTTCTCTTGGAATGATATTTCTTAAAGTTAGAACTTCATCACAGTTTTGGAACGTTTTAACATATTCCGATTTCGTGTGGCATGCAAGCTGACTCAGTGACACACAAGTGCTCGTTAAAGATTAATTTATTCTACTTCCTTTCCGAAAGAGGCATGGTCCATTTTTTTTTCAAACTTTTGCTTCATCTAAATCTGTTGTGACTTGGTCACTCTTTTCCTAGTTGTACTTTGTCGGTCGTCTAAAATGTCTAATTTTTTTAATTTAATTTTTGTTCTTTTGCTTTGTTTTACTTCACTATTAGACTATTATGCTAATTTATCCATTGTTCATGTTTGGAGTTTTATCTCATGGTGTAAATTTCCAATGGAGAGTGTGTGTCTTGAGCAGAGACATTCCAGAGGTTCAAGTTTTCCAACCAAACATAGCTTTCAGAGCAAGTAGGACCCCAGCTTAGACATTTTTAAACAATATTTTCAGATCCGTGTTTGCCTCCAATCACATGAAATTCTCCACATTCGACCGTGACCAGGACACATATTATGGTAACTGTGCACAAACCTACGGCTCGGGTTGGTGGCACAATGCCTGTTGGGCTGGGGACCTCAACGGAAAGTTCTACAACACTGGACCATATACTTCGGCGGTGAGTACTTATTCCTTAATTCTTTATTCTTACATCTACATATGTTATGAAACTGTTTTGGATACACCCAGCCACATATGAACCATAGGAGAGAGCATACACAAATCACAAAAAAGTAACGGCTGTAACATTCTTGCTATCAGTGAACGACTGTGATTCTAATTTTTGTTAATATTCAACATTGTGTGATTCAGGCTACACTCCACTGTTTGGTTGTTTGGAAAGGAGTGACTCTCTGAATAAAAAGTAAATGAACAATGGAATCATGTGTTCTATTTTAAAGTAGAATCCAGAAATGCTTATGTTGGCGTGAATCAGTTTTGTCTCAACATTAAATATGGACCAGGTGCTCTGGATCTCTAGCTAAGTTGAATTACTTGATGCACTAAATACAGAAACTTCTGGCTATGCGTTAATCATATTTTCTAATTAATGTTCTGATGGTCAAGTGAAGATAATTCTAGAAGTGGGTATAATAATTCTAAACAACACATAGGGAAATATGTGAAATCGGTAACTGTTATATAAATGTGGCATTAGACATTGGCAAGGCTGTTTCTTTTCAGCCTTTAATTCATCAAAGTTTCAAGGCTATTAAGGACAATAGGAACATAGATACAATTTTGAATTTACGCAGATTAACCGTGATTAAGTGTAGATGTTTTAATTCTAAATAAACTACGGGGCGGGTGGGCGGGTGGAGTTGGATTGAAATACCTGTTAAACAGATAAAGCTGGGAACCATTTCTTATTGGCAGTGTTATAGATCTAATTAACAAAACATTAGTATAATATTTTTCATGGTATTTTACCCGTAATATCCAAACTGGTAAAAACTGTAAATACAACATCTGCAAATAATACCACCGACTCTCCTACTCTGCTGTGATGACGACAACTGATATCTATGTCAACGTTTGTTTTTGTTTTGTCTTATGCACCATCAAGTGCCCTACCATTACGTCCCCTCATTCTTAACGTCTGGCTCAGTGTACATCTCGGCATGCTGCTAATTCTGACCACGGCTTCCTTTTAATTTAAGATACATTGACATTTAATAGAATGCTATTATTCTGGCTTAATCTGCTTAACATTCTTCCTGTCCCAGGGCCTGATTATAGGTCTTTGTAGACCCTGGGCACTTCTTTACTAAAACGATTGATATTGACATGAGTGTCTCTTTGCGTATATACTCAGTAATATGGTTTCGTAGTCCCTAGGCACAGTACCTATTGGATAATACGGCCCTGTCCGGTCCTAAGATGCGCTTTGTTTTCGTTAATTAAGAAAAAATATTACCGTTTTTTTTAAAAGGTGCTTTGCTTGCTTCGTTATATCTCATTATGTTGTGCGATGTGTCTAGTTTTTATTTATGTGTTATATATTGTTTGTATGTTTTGCAAATCATATTGATTTAATGTATTTGCTGCTGTATGTTATGTCGGTAAAAAGCTCATTAGAGCTTATGTTTTTATTATTATTTTAATCATGCCGACCAATAACAAATCTTGTCTTACCACAGGGTTCGAATGCAAAATTGTGATCAGAATCAATGTCAGGCTTTGAAAATCAGAAATGTATAAATGGTGTTTGAGATGAAATTATAAATGTTTAGTGGATCAGAGTTTCATCAAACTTCATCTGGACAAGGCAAATTCCGGTAGTATAGTCTCCATATGAATGTAGTTGTAGGAAAATTCTTTTGCCAGAACGTGGACAGAGCAAAAATACCATTATGTCTTTTTAAAGTCATTTTTGCAAACTCACAAGCTGTATATAGACGGGTACGCAATAATTTTAGCTTAAATATACGATTAAGCCATAAGCTATAGAGACAGAGAATTTTATTTTAGAAGATGAAAAAGGTTTTCGGCTATTTTCACCGCAAAGATTGAACAACACGCAGAAGACACATGTAGGAAGTGAAAGATGGGAAAGGTCACAGTTTTTCGGCTGTTTTCATTTAGACAACATACATGTAGGAAGTGAAATTTTGTAGAAACTGTGAAGCATAATGTTATTATATTTTTTATATAGATACATAACGGAATCGAGTGGTATCCATGGAGACACACGAGCAGCCGATATTCGATGAAGAAGACGGAGATGAAGTTCAGATCCTCCACAGCGACTAGCAAGAACTTAGCGCCATTCTTGTAATGTCATGAATACTGTGTAAGATCATAATAATTAAAGCTGGGTTAATTGAATTAAAATGTTGTACCAAACAAGATGCTCACATGTATCTGACGGACGAATGATCCTGACAATAGGTTGGAATCACGAAAATTATTTTTATGTAGAGTACGAGTAGTCACCAGTTATTAAGAACTGAGACCCTTTCGCGTCTCGTTTGAAAGTATTACATAAATGAGACTATTAAGAAGCATTATTGAACTGACCTGGATATATTTTGCTTGTGTCATTAATATTTATTCGGTATCGGTAGAATATCTGTCGGGCGTAATATTATGTCTATGTTTTAGACGTGCAGTATTGCAGGCACTCTTTGCTCTTTCATGTCATCTGTACTAAATAATAATAATAATAATAATAATAATAATAATAATAAAGTCATTAATCTTAACTTTGAGGCTAGCCTTGCCTGAAGTGTTCATCATGGTTTCGGTAACTATGTTAGCGTTGCCAGTCAAAGCTTAAAGAGTTAGTTCCCTTGCATTGCAAACCCGCAACACGCCGAAGACGTTTGGATTAATGCGTTTTTATATTCCAAATATTCTAGTCTGCGAAAACTATATCTAGAAGAAAAAAAGCCGATGACAAAGTTTGTTTAGGATGAATGACGCAATACTCGCATAAAGAGCCATCTTTGCAGAACATATACAAACGTTGCTAATCAGATGAGACGAAATATTTTGTAAATCACTCCATCACCCCAAGTCCGTAAATCACTTCCTGTACTTACATCTTATGGATATATTCAACTTTAGGCATGTTTTTCTATTGAATCATATCAGTCATGATCAGATATTACGTGAAGATTTTATGATAATAATGCTGCCACAAAGCTAGTCTTTAACCTGCTTTGCTTCAGATTACGAATCAGCGGGGTTCATAAGGTTACAGCATTTGTTTGAGGAATCAAGGTTCAGAAAGCTTTACTTGGAAACAACATGTATTCAAATTGTGAAATACTACCACTATTACTACTCCTCCTCCTCCTCCTCCTACTGCTGCTACTACTACTACTACTACTAATAATAATAATAATAATAATAACGACCTTATTTAAACATAGTGACACAACTAGTTGCATGGAACTAATCGTCCTACCTGCATATTTACATACATAGTACGAAGTTGTACACCTTACAAAAAAAGGAATTTGCAACTCTTAGTTCATTATGTATTAAAAAATAATATAAAGTGTTTATTTAATGACTATTACAAAGAAAGAACGCAGATGCATGTTGCAGATTACAACAAATTTCTAAGCTATAAACAAAGAAACAAACAGCGCAATCCTTTCGAAACCACGACAGTTTAAAAAAAGGACATAATGCTGATATGAGAACAGATCGGAAAGTGAACAATAAATTGCATTATGGGTATTGGGGTGAACAGGGAGCAGTCTTCTTGCTTAGTTTTTTCAAGCACTTCTCAAAAAGCATTTCCATCTGTTATAAATAACAATAATACCATTCCATCTTCAATTTTTCGTCCATGCTACAGAATTGTCATGGTGCAAAATGAGAAAAAAGCACGTTTAGTCTTACTTACGTATTTTAATTTGATTTGCAGAATGTTTAATCGCGTCGAAACAATTTTTGTTAATAAAATAAACATTGTCACTTTTCAAAATCAGTTCTAAGCATGTTGTCAGTACATCAACATTAAAATTAGTTTTCTTCTATCTAAAAAAATACTTCTTAAATGGCTGTATAACATAATGGAACAAAAAAAGCTCCTTGCCCAACAGAACCAATTCTCGCCATCCACTTTTATAGCGCTGTAATATATTTGTCTGAGTAATTTATAACAACTTTTAGTAAGTGCATTTGCTTTTATTTCCCGTTACATTTGAAAAATAAACGTCTTGGTAGTTACGTAGAAATTACATCTCAACTTTCATCAGTGGCTGTCCAAATTTTCCCAAGCAAGTGAATCCAAAATAACGTGAACTCTACACAGACCACGGAACAAAGGCAACTACTACATATTTTCTTACATGCGTACATTTATTTAGCTCTCCACAACATGTATTTTTAATAAGATCATGCTCCGTGATTCTTTTCCATTATTGCTCTTCTGTTGCGTATGCGCGAACTCAGCGCGAGTTTCCCTCTGCCAGCTATATAAAGAAGATCGATTCAGTGCGATTCAGGTCTGATATCGGAATAAAAGCACTTGCAAGTCGATGTTGATTGTGGCGCTTGAAACTTGCTATACGTCTTGCTGAGGGAACGCATAATTAATAAAAATGGCAAAATTTATGCCTTTTTGAGAACCAGCGCGAGAACAAATTACTGACAGTTACCGATTCTCCTCGTTGATATAGGTTGTTTGTTTTGTAGAAATTTGAAGTCAAGTTCTAGAAGAGTGATCTCTTCCAAGGACTTGCCTTCATTCAGTCGTACACAGAAATCATTCCCGGTTGCTATCGTCCACGTGAATGAGTGTATTAATCACAACCAATGACCGGTGAAACATTTATTTTAAACGGCCGTTTTAAATGAGGAGGTAACATGTAATAAATAAAATGTTTATTCTACGGAATGTGTTGTTTTGTGGTGCAACCAGCGCTTAAATGAGGACGTAACATGTAATAAATAAAATGTTTATTCTACGGAATGTGTTGTTTTGTGGTGCAACCAGCGCGCAGAAATGTACATTGATGGTAGGGAAAATATCATAATCATCGCAATCTTCAGCAATAGCAGTAATAACAATCATAACAAATAGTATTTATACATGCGAAGACTTTCATTCAAACTAATGCTTCGAGTAAATCTCAACACACTTAGCTTGCTAAGAGGAGACATTCTTTGATCCTTGTATCGAGACCTTTTTCATACTACTTTCAAACGCAGCTTTTAACACGATAGTCATCATTCAGGCATGAAAGCAAGATCAGAACATAATTTCGATACCGTATGTAACTGTACATAACACTTAATACAAATTGCCTAGACTCAGATTTGCCATATAATGATGCGACTGCTGATCAGGATCAACACAGTTCATTCTACCTGCGATTTGAAGCTCACCGCATAGACCCTAATTTATCAAAGTATAACGAGACTACGTATCTTAGTTAAAGATATGTGAGAGATATACATGGGTCATTATAGTAGAATCAATACGGCTGGATGATATATTTTGGTCACAGTTGAGTGAGGATTTTACACGGTTCAATACGGTAAAATCTATGCCACTGTAAGTGCTTTCTGATATCACACTCACTGTTTGAAGACACGATTGATATTACACCCTTTAGGATTCCCGTTTTTTCATTTTATTTCTTTATTTCGTCATTTAGACTCCACCCTTTCAAATGGGTTATACTAACTCCCCATGGATAAGAACGTTGACACTACTGGAATCTTTAGAACTCATCTTATTTTCGATCACGTTTGTGCACCATTTACACCATTATCATGTAACCTGTAATATGATGTTTTTGAAACCTCGAATGAAGAAGCATAAAATTCGCGGAAATAAGGCAACTTAGACGCGCAGAATAACGGAAGGATATCAGATCGAACAGCTTTCAATTGAGTGCATGATTTATTTACTCTGGAAAAAATGGTACAAACAGCTGCCACGCTTGGCGCTCAGGGGACAGGGGCGAGTTTTTATGTACAAATTTAATGCCGCAATCAGTGACCACGTATAAAAAAAATCATTTAAAAAAAATCAAATACACAAGTGAGGTCAAAAAGGTCCATGTTTTTCTCGTGTGAATTCATTCTTAGCAGAAATTTACGACATCCGGTCAAAAAGAGCAAAGCTAATTGTTAATTTGCAGCAATTCAAACGATAAATTGAATAGCGGTCCTGTTTGAAATCACTGTTGCAATTCAACATTATTATAGTGATTTAAACTGCAGCAGAACCATACCGACAACTTCTCTGTCGACTTCTGACATCCCTGTTGTTCAAAACCTAAATATAACCTGCCTGTATTTTGTTACTTTCGAAACGTTGTTCGAATAAAAACTGGAGATAAAATAATCGTGCCAGTCCGTTCAAGTAATTGTGCATTCGTGTAGGGACACTTTTCATCGTGTGCCTTCTCCTTCTACATCGTAAACGATTAGGTTTGAAACCTTATAATTAAGGGTTGTGTGTGGATGTGCACACGCGTCTCATACTTGGGAAAAGGACAGAGCAGTGGGAATGGTATTTCGGGACAAAAATGTAACAATCGTGGACATGCAAATTTGGTGCAGAATTCTAGTCGCCTCTCTCACACACCCT
>JAECUM010008641.1:0-26707 GCA_016617855.1 Megalonaias nervosa | reverse complement strand
CTAACGTGATAAGTTATTGCCAACCACAAGTGCAAAACTTAATCACTTGAACATAAAAGCAAGTCAATGGCGTCAGAGAAAATGAGTTCAATATAACGTTGACATCTATGCCAATGCACAGGGGCTCGTATCGTTGCTTACAATTTACCTGTCATACATGTACTAGTTGTTATATAGTACATGTATGACAGGTAAATTGTAAGCAACGATACGAGCACCTGTGCCAATGACAACACTTTCGGAACATGTGAGCCAATGCTTCATAAACAAAACAAAAATTCCAGGCAAACTGGCCTGAAACAACCAGAGGACATGCTAATCTATGGAAAAAATATAGTCTGCCTGCAGTCCATTATGAATCGTACCCCACCCCTGTCTTCGAAATTATTTACCTGGCACAATTACTGTCTCGTTCCGCCGTGTCGCAGAAATATAAGAGATAATCCGAATGAACTAAACACTCGGCACCAAGGACACGAAGTTAAAACCGGAACTTATTGCATTTGATGAAGAGCAACCGTATCGACCTCGGTCTTTTCCATAAAGTGAGAAAAAGCCCTCGGGTGTAATTGGTCGCCATTGAGAACTATATTCTGAACTAATTTCGTTCAATATGACGGAGGAAGACAAAGTCACAATCGGATTACGGCAGGCATTTGCTGTCGTAACATATATTGTGGCTTCAGAGTTGAAGCACCAAACATCAAATTGATGTTCTTTCACGACCTGACGGAAATGACCAAAAGATGTTCCAATCGAATCTTAACACAAACCACACTAACTTTGCCTTCTCTTAAAACACAGAAATGAATTTTTGCAGTGCATGTGTTGCTATTTGCTGAAAGCTCACTGGTGAAAATATAAAAAGTAAAAGTTATTGGCTCATTTGTTTAGTTACATCTTAGTGAAAATAGCTGTGTAGAGCTAGCAACCTTCCTAGAGATGCACATCAGATGTAAGGGCCTTGGTGTTTGGTCTCAAACCCAAACAAACCGCAAGAACCAAGATATAAAAAAAATAATGAAAATTAAAGGTTCTTTAAATCTATACTAAGATATAAACATCTTTTCAAAACAAGAATAGCCAGTGGCAGTTAGGAAAATCAGGGGATACCTTAGGAGCGGAACCCTGATTAAATAGCTCTCTCTCTCTCTCTCTCTCTCTCTCTCTCTCTCTCTCTCTATATATATATATATATATATATATATATATATATATATATATATATAATCAGAGAATGGAAATGTTTTCTCATTTAATGATTCAAGAGTTCTAACATAACTTCATCTAGGTAGCTGTGCATCAGATGTCGAACACCTAAGTATGACTAATTTAAAACAATACAACAAAATACTAATATACGAAATTACCAACAACCGATTAAAAACATTACAGAAAATTTAAAAACACTCTGTGCCCTAGTCGCTAAATAAGTGACTTTGCTATTGGGCGATTTACTATCCAATTTTGCATATTATCCCTACGCTGACCAACTCCGAGGTCACGTCTTAATGATAAGAACAAGAAAAATTAGTTCCAAACACGGGGCCTCGTTTCTTTGTTAAGTTTCCTTACTTACTGGAGTCAGTTTAATACATCTCTTTTAAGCAATTTTAAACGAAGCACAAGTCGTTCAAAGAAAGTGTGTTATGTGTGCTTTTGCAAGACGTAAAATTACAAATGCTTATTGGAACACTTCCGTTGTCAAATCTTCATTTTCGAAGGTGAATAGTTTTGCTCTTCAGTTTCGGAGGTAAGTATATCTTCCTTGTAGTTCGCAATCCCATAATGCATATGGTGGTGCTCTAGAGCTTTGTATTTTGGATTAGAATTTTATAGAAAAAGATTTTCCCCGTGTTTCTATTGCTATTTAAAAAGGACCTTGTATACATTAGATTTTGTTCAAAGAACCTTTAATTCCCTCTATTTTGGTGTATGATTGATGGGTGTAACATGGGTGAATGAGCATACAGCTTGGCCTTATTCCAGATGTGCATCTTTCAAAATACTTCTAGCTCCATTTGGTCATTTTCACTTCTGAACTTCAGAGGCATATTATTAAAAAAAAGAGTTGATAACCTTTTTACCTTTAATATATTTGGTAATTCATTCATTGCACTTTCAGAAGCTGGTATTGTCTAGTCTGTCAAAATTCATTTTCCCTATTAGAATGGCTGCTAAATATAGTGTACTTTAGACTAATTAAGGCTGATTTTTGAGCATAAGGGAGCAGTCATTTGAGTCATAGTCTTAATATGCCTCCCCGTTTGTTTGTTCCCCCAAACTATCTATAAAAAAAAACTGCAATCTTTTATGTGATACAAAGTGCACAGAACTTAGTCAATTCATTCACTGATTAATAATTTCTGCACTGAATGGGACAAAAATGGCCCTAACACTGGCATTGTCTGCGTCTTTCATGCTTAATGGACTTAACATACTAACACTGCGCCATGTTGCGTACACAATGGGCAAGTTAATTTTCTCAGACAACATTGTGATATAGTTCATCGTATTCGGTAACTGCCTGATAATTCCGTAAATTATCATAATGTTGACAGTTATGAGTTATATCCTTTGGACACATCTACATCGAAATTACACCGCGTGTTAAATCCACATGAAAGGCAAATTTGTAATTGTAATTCTTTTCCTTTGCTCGATTCGACATGGTAAATATCGGAAACAGACGACATTGCATTTTCCTTCTACGTAGATACCTGCGTAGTCGTTCATACACCCCTTCCATGAAAATGGACTTCTCCAGGAACTGGAAATGGATCTTGTGCGTGGCGTCGTTTATATTTAAAACTTCCGTTAATCATGGAATCAGGCCACAATTAATAATTCCGGTTCAGTAGTCCCAGTCTATTTTTAGAGCATTGTTTTTACTGTCTCCGTTTGGTGGTGATACAAGAGTAGATTTAGGCATTCTTGGTATGGATTTAAAGGCAATTGTTTATTCTTTAGAATATGAGTTTATGGTGTGGTTGTCTGTGTGTGTTTCGGCGACAGTGTACAGTGAGTAATAAGGTCTTGGTGATGATCCGGAAGTGAAATCTGTGTTCCATTGCACGTTGGTTTGTTTACAGTCAAGCCTTCAAAAAAATGCAGGTGAACCTTTGACAAGAACTTCACCGCGAAGTCATCTATGAGGGTATTTTAGATTAACATATGATTTGTATTGATTGTCACACAATGGAAAGTTCAGTACTGAGAAACAAATGTAGAGAATATATAGTAAAATTAATTGTGTTCTATGTCCGCATGAAACGCGCAGACGATGACGGTGTTAGGGTAGACCCTGGTCACAGTCGGGTTAGAAATTATGAATCAATGAATGAACTGAATAAGTTCTGTGCATTTCTGATCTAATTTTTACTTTTCATTATCGAAATCGTCATGGGGGTACAAACAAACGGGGAGGTATAATCAGACTAGATCATGTACGATTTCCACAGGTAGCAATATTCCCAAAAAGTGTGAGCCACATTACATCTCTACTGTGCATGTTTCAGATGCAAAACAACTTCAACTTACATACGTCACTCCCTCAAAAATATATAATAACAGGTGAGCGTCCCCTTAAATAGACGTGATCAACACCGGAACTTGTGAAGTTCCATTTAAATGTTTACTTTCCATAGAAGAGTTATGTCCCTTCATTGTTGTGTTGCTACTTTCTGTTAGCCACGGTTATGTAATGTTCAAGTCACACATAAGGTTCTTGAGTCTCCAGCACAGGAACAAGCAAGTTCTATTCAGCACATTTTAAAGGAGGTAAAACTGTTAGGTTGCAGAGTTAGTATTTGTAGCGTCTTCCCGAAGAAATTAAATCTGGGACACGTGATACACGTGGGTGTAGGTATGGTACAATGATCGTGGATAAATGGCTTAATATCATGGTAATAGTGATGTCCCATTTCTTTCATTTAACTATCATGCACCAATTAGCAGTGAGTGTGTGAAAAAAAAATAGCTTATAATAAACAAATTCCGTACCTTTTTGTCCACAGATTTTGATGCAGTCTACAGCAGTATGGAGTCTGTATGTTACAATAATGAAATGCCGCTGACACTTAGGAATAATCCATTTAGTGGCAAAGAGAAGTGGATTTTGTATAAAACTTGGATAACTTGAACATAGACTGTTTTTATGCACATGCTGTTTGCAAATAAAATGGATTCTAGTTAGTCCTGAACAACCTTGACAGTAGTTCCTAAAAAGAGGAACCAATGCAAGTATTGGTTAGGCTCAAAAAATTGGTTTTTTTTAGTGCACTGGTTTTAAAATTAGGGTAGGTAGTTTTTTTTATGTCATTGTATATATTATAGTGATTAGTATATGTATTTTACTAGCACTTCAAGGTACAAACCAGCTAATTAGATGCACAAATCAATTTCAGGAATTTTTTTTAATGATGGGGCAAAAAAGAGCTAGGGTCTGCAGTGATAAACAGGGACGGTCAGCCAATCGGAAGCACCCTTTTGTTTGTTTGGCCTAATAAGCAGCATTTTATGATGAAAACAATAGCATAATTCTCCAGGTGTTTGGTAATAATAATAATGACACAATTTTTAGTCTCAATCATTATCGTGATCTCCAAAATGAAGAGTGTGTCTGTGTCTGCATGCTGAACTATGTGCTGTACCACAGTTGGTAATTCAGTTTTCTAAACTGTATTAATTAATGAATCTTGAGTTTAAAATCTTTTTCTTGGTATTCTAATAATGGATTCAAGGCCAAATGTGTGAAATCTAAGACTCTGATCAAATCTTTTCCCTTCATGTAGACCACCAGCCACATTAGACTTTCTCCTTGTATCCTGGATTCTTAAGTACCCATGCCTTTGTAATTGACTACATTGTAAAACAATAAAAAAATAATTTACTCAGTGTTCACATGTCATATAACAAAACAACATAAATAACTATTTTTCACAAATGCAGAAAAATGTCACTATACCGCAGCTAATATGTATGTAACTACTTGTACAAATAAGTGTCAACTTTTTTCCTTTACATGGCCTTTTCAGTATACCATAGAATCCAGTTTAGAAAACCACTTGGATATGTACATGGCTACATGTCACATTCTCTGTCATTAAGCAAGTTGTGGGGGGGGGAGTTAATGCCCTAATTCTACTCAATTCTGCTGATGCACAGTGAAGAATGGTTTCTTAATTCTCCACCTGTAGAAAAGAAATTCATTGAAAAGTAAGAAAAATACTCTGAAAGAAGGAAGCATTTATACTGTCTTATTGTTCAACAACTATTATGTTCCTGTTGAGACTGCAGGTTGGATCTGGGGTTTTGACATCCATGATTAGAATGTGCATTATACATGATCTGCGTCACTATTTTCATTTGGTTATCATGACGCCCTCTGCTGTCATGATGGGACATTAGTCCATGCACCTTGCATTTTGTTAACAGTCATCTTGCAGCTTTCATTGCACTACATTGTAACTTTCAGTACATGAACATTTTACCTGTGTAATCTTAACAGTGTGTTATAAATGAAATCTGCCAATTGTAAAGAGAAAATTTAGAGCTGGAAAGACACAGTTAAAAATGTTAATGTGTGTAGTACTAAAAATGCACGTAGAATTACATGGAATATGAAGACACAATATTACAACACTGTGTTACATATATGTAATTTAATTACTTGTGTGTTAGTTTTAAATTTCTTTTTTATTTTATTTTTATTTCATTACATGTTATTGTAATGATAACTTTATTCACTGGATTTGACATTTTTCCATAAAATTCAGTTCAGTTCTGTTAAACCTGATAAATATGCAGTTCGTAGAAACAATGTATCTTTTGGTGACCTAGATTTCAGGGCCAGTTTCAGCTCTGTTGTAAACAACTTTTTAAAAATTTATTTATTATTGAATCTTATAGTAAGATTTGTTCAGTACAGTTGAATCCATACATGGCCTACGTGATAATTGACATGATGTTACTACGTCTCTTGAAAGGGAGTGATCACGTGGTCCATTCTGCGTTGTAGTTAGAGTTAAAGTGACAGTTCATAGTGTTGTTTTAGTCGGTTGTAATTCATACCTTTGGGCTCAAAGGTATTTATTTTGTTGTTGCCAGTTTGATTTGAAATTTTCTATTTTTCAGAATTAATAATTTATTTACACTGGAGAATGCTTGTGCTCATCAGAATTCTTGGACAAAGACATTTACTGAAAATTATTCAGAATTCTAAAGCCAGAATATTATTCTTGGTGATTCAACAAGGAAATGCTGACACGACAACACAAAACAGGTTATCGAAGACGTCATCGCCTTCCATCTTGGAACTTCATCGGGATTCAAACTTTGATTCATTTAGAACTTTTTAGTGATAGGACTTATATTTTTAATTTATTGGATTAATTTTTGGATTTGATTCATAAACTGTAAGTCCTTTTTTCATATTTTTACCTTGTTTTTCTAGGGAAATAAATTATTTTGTTAAATTTACAAAGCTTGTTGGCTTTACTCTTTTCTTTGTTATTTTTGTACGAGCCTAGACACGTAACAATTGTAATATCATGCCTAACAAACTCTTATAAATATTGGCAGATGTTAAGATGCCATCTAGAATGTGCATCCAACACACAAAACAAAAATGCAAAACAGCCTAAAATCAAATTAGAATATACTGCATAGAATTAATAGAAAATACAAATTGAATAAGGCAGGATCGAATATACAGCATATAATAATAGAAAATACATGCATAAAATTAAACTATATGTGTACAATTTTGGCGGTAATCCCCCTCTATACAGCTTGACTACATGTCATCCTTTGTCATAAACGGAATGTTCTGATATTCAATATAAAACACACCTGACGTGTGTGTGTGTGTGATTTTAACATAGCTTTAACAATTTTTCAGTCATATTGCTACACTGTTGATGTATGCAATGTGGCAGTTTATAGTGATGTCTAGCACTGGGGTATCATTCCACAGACATGTAGCATCATGTCCCACCCAGTCACATTATCCTGACATCAGGCCAACCAGTCCTTACACTAACCTCCTAATGCTGAGCGCCAAGCAAGGCAGCTGTTAGTACCATTTTTATAAATCTTTGGTATGAGTCAGCCAGTCATGCATCAGAGACGCATGATCTAACCACTTGTGCCACTGAAGCAGTCTCACCCTTTATGTTAATGAGACAATCCAATAACACAAACTACTTTCCCTTCATGAGAAATTGGATGTTTCAGGATGCACTATCAAAATCACCTCTTATGTTGAGTAAGACTGTCCAGCAGAACCAACAGCGTTCTTTCATCTTTCTCGTAAATGGAATGTTCTAATATATAATATCAAATGTCCCTGATGCTGGATGAAACAGTCCAGCATAACTACCTGTCCTCCCTCATGGAATGTTCTTTTTCTGTCTATCTATCTATCTGTCTCTCTCGATATGTCTTCCATGCTGTGAATCTGCAATATACTGAATCCAAGACAGTGCTGTCTCTTCAGTTATTAATCTAACAGCACCATCTGTTGTTATAATGGGTCATTACAGTAATGCCCCTTTATGCATTGATTACAATATTGCAACTTGCAATATGCTAACATCTTAGTTGTAACTTGCTACTGTGCTACCTTGTAACTTCTACAATGTTAGGTATTTTTACCATTATGGTGATTTATATGTAATCAGATTTACTGTCAGAATGCAGTGAGTTAGTTTAGAAATGGAATAGTGCAATGTACAGTGCTGACATATGTAATATTGAAAATATGCATGTGAAATCTGAAGATAGGAAATGGCAGAATTCCAGTATCACGTATATCAAATTTAGAAAGAACTATTGGCAGAAGTTAAGATGCAGTCTTGAACATTCATGTGCATCTTGCACATTGAAAATGGCAAAATAGGTTCATGTGGAATACAGCATATACCAGTAAAAAATACTTCTGTCAGGCTTGTTCATTACTAGAATCCATTTTAGTTGCAAACAGCATGTGCGTAAACACAGCTCAGTCATGTTCATTCAGTTTCTCCAAGTTTTATGCAGATTACAATTATTTTTGCTGACTGCTCTGGTGGCCTAGTGGTTAGAGTGTACACCTTGGATGCGGGAGGTTGTGGGTTCGAAACCCTGGTTGAGTCATACCAAAGACTTATAAAAAGGGTACTAACAGCTGCCTTGCTAGGCACTCAGCATTAAGAGGTTAGTGTTAGGACTGGTTGGCCTGGTGTCAGGATAATGTGACTACAGACATCGTAGTGATATGACTGAAAAATTATTAAAGCTACATTAAATAGCTAGATCACATACACAAACTTATTCTTGCCTCTAAATGGATTATTCACAATTGACCGTGGCATTTCATTTTCGTTACATACAGACTCCATATTGCTGTACACTGCATGAAAGTCTGTGGATAAAAGGTATGGAATTACCTTATAATAAGTTATTTTTTCATACACTCACTGCTAAATGGTGCATGATACTTAACTGAAAGAAATGGGACATCACTATTACCATTATTTTTAGCCGTTTCATCAAAGTTTACCATCCCCCACCCTCCTGTAATGAATTGTGTATTACCAGTAGCCCTTAACATGGGTAGTCTGATAGATACACTGTAAGACGTATACCCTGATATTTATATTGTTCAACCCAAACATTATAAATATTGGGGTAGACATCTTACATTGTAGCACTAGTGGTCTGGGTGACATAAAAAAATAGGTAATAATCATAAAAAAGGAGCTTGACATTAGAAAGGAAGGATTTCTCAGGTCTCTTTGATTTTCATTCTGGGGCTGATGGAATTGGGAAAATTGCATGCAGTCTGAGAGAGAGTTTTAAAAAATGTATAGTACAACAATAAAATAAAGATTATTTGCATCACCTGTTATTTAATTTTGTTTGTTGATTTTTTTTCTCGGAATGACAAGACAGCATTTCATGAGGAACAACATTCATTTGTGAGAACTGGGATTTTTCAGATCATAACTGGGAAAATTATTGATTGCAATATGGTGCCTGTATTCAGCCAGATAATTTACAAACAAAAATCCCTGCACATTGTTTGCATTAGTTTCAGGATTTGAATAACCCTGTATATAATAATTAAAGACTATATAGAGGGTAGGACCCAGAAAAAATGTAAACATTACTTGGCATCAAGCTTCATTGCATATAAACAATAGCTTTAGATGAACTATTATACCAACACAAACATCGGTAAATTTCAGGGCATATTGTACAATAGCTGACATCTTTAAATCTTAAAATAACAGTGGCTCAGAATTATAAAAATCTTAGATTGTACACATCAGTGATCACCAGTAATTCAGTATAGATATGCGCAGCTTTCATTATGTTTTTACTTTATTTCTCTCGCCTCAGTTATGTTTATTGGTCATCTTTGTTGTCTTCTCTTTTAAATACCAGTATATGATAGGTGTTCATTAGATGTAAGACTAGAGTGAAATTCCATAATTTTGCAAACTTTTCTAAGAATATCTATTTTTATGTATTAACAGGGGAGATTTGTTAGAAAATTATGTCCTGTATAAATGCATTACTTGATCACTAGTGCATGGCTCACATCTTGTTTTGTCACTATGGTAACAGCACATGCCCAGAAGCATTCTTTTTATTTAAAGATGAAGACAAGCATTTGATTTGATCTAATTGGTTGTGGTTTTGCTCACACTTGAAAGTTTGCTTATGTGCAATATTTTTTAGGTATGCAATATAATATCTATAATTAAGTCTATACAGAACTAATGTTAATCAAAGCATTTGACTACCTTATGTAAAAATCACCTGTATCTTTGAATCAAAACATTTAACTATAGGATTGATTCCAGAAATATTAATCATTTGTAATTTAATTCTTTTTTGGTTTAAAACAATTGAAAATTATAAGAACTAAGGATAAGAACTTGAAGACTTTCTTTTATATACAAAATAATAACTTCTCCATACTGTAGCACGCACAGCAGAATGATGAGTGAGAAAGACCTAGTTTCATAAATAGCAAAACTGAAAAATAAAATGTTAGAAGAAAGTTTGTCACTATTGACTCAGTACCCAGTCTTGGGTGAAACTTTATATCCAATAAATATATGTTAAGTGCAGTAACTTATAGAATATACCAGTTAATTTGCCATGTCATTAGCAGGCATACAACTGGCTGCTGTGCACTGAAAATGAGGAAATTGATCCTGTGGAAAAATGCTGGTAGGCCATTTCATAGATGTTGTAAGTTGTCCTGTATTTGAGGCCTCATATTTTTGGAATGCCATGTATAGGAAGTGGTAGCTCTTTACTAAAAGTGAGCAAAATTGGGGGCTGTCTAAAATTGGGACATTGATGTTTACTGCCTTGTTTGTATTGTGTTTGCATCAGGAAACAAAAATTTGCATGACGAGTAATTAAAAGACAATATTTACATAAAGAGATTGGAATCAAAATGGTTGGGTTTTTTCAGTGGTTATTACATCTTTTTGATTTTTGCTTTGAACCATGTTGTCTGGGCATTTAGGTTATATTACCATCTTTTTCTTATTGTATATATTAAAAGATTGTTTGAACTCTGTAGAAAAGTGCCTAACGTTCTTTATAGAAAAGCAAAAATTTATAAATTCTTTTAAAAAAATTGAAATTGTATTGAATACTGTTCACATTTTATTATGTCTCAGTGCATGAATATGGCCCAGAAGTTACTTGTATGCCGATTTCCAAGACCTGATGCCAAAATCAGACTGGTTTTCTTTCCATGGGCTGGAGGTGGGGCTGCCTACTACATCAATACTGGGAAGAATTTTCTTGAAACAATAGAAGGTAATATTGATCAAGGTAAACGGGACTATTTAATGAGTATGTTATATGTAGCTGTGATTCAGACCTGGGGATCATAAAACACTGAGCTGGAATTCAAGTTTTCTCTCTCAGCCTGTCAGAAGTGGTGTTGCAAAAGTAAAGTCCTTTTTGATTGGTTAACACAAATCTCGTGCTCTGAGCTGGAGTTTAAGTTTTCTTTCTCAGCCAATCAAAAGTGGTGTTGCAAAAGTCTTTTGTGATTGGTTGACACAATCACATGCTCAGACTCAGTGTCAGAGTTTTATGATTTCTACCAGTCTTTGGAATATCATTTTGGCCTTATTGTGCTTCAGAAGGTCATAAACTTTTTTGTTTCTGTAGAATTAGTATTTTTTTTGTTCCCAATGCATGTGATATATATATATATATATATATATATATATATATATATATATGGTAGGTCCTGCCTTGCACAACCAACTGAAACTGATTTTAAAATTTTGGGTGAAAGTAACATAGCTCACCAGCATGTGACTCCTTACCATAATAAAATTTAAAAAAAAATACAAACAGTAATCTAGAGTTAGGATTATAATGCCTTCAGCATTTTTCAAAGACCCTAGCTCACCAACATGTGACTCACCATCACCGCCATTATTATTTTCTGGGAGGAAAAAAACTGGTTCACCATGTTTAAATTACATATATATATATTTTTCTGAAATTACAGTTAAAAATAAAAGTTGCATGTATTTAAAACAATGACAAAATCAATGATTACACGGTTATAATGAAAATAATGAGCATCGGAACCATTTCAATTTAGAAGAGCAATAATAACAAGAATTTTAAGATGCACACCATATTAGATGTCAGATGAAGTCCATTTTCATTTAGCACCAACTAGACATCATAAGCAGCCTTTTAATGAAAACTCCATGTTGATATCATCCATTCAGGAGGAGTAGCAAGAATGCAATTTCAAGATGGCCACTGTGGTGGCCATATTTAACATTAGATCAGTACCTTTCTCATTTAGCAAAACTAGACATCATAAGAAGTCTTTTGGTGAAAACCACGTCAGTATGACTTTCCATTCACAAAAAGCATCTTAAAATAAATTTGTCTAGATTGTTGCCATGGTGGCCACATTGGCTGTCCGATTGGCACCTTTTTCATCTAGGACCAACCAGACAGCACAAGAAGTCATTGCAGATCCAAAAGTTACAGAATATAGTATAAAAAATTAGAAGGACCACTTATAAATTAGCATTGGATTTCTTAGTTACATAGAAAAAGTATAGAGGATGGAATATTCGTTAAAACATAATTTGGAGATGCAGAGGCAGGTTCACCTATAAAATTTTCATCTCCCTGAGACCTTTGAGGCCATATCCTCAGAAGGAGTTAGGTTGTACCCCTTAACTGCTTGCAGCTGCACTTGACTTCTAAGTGAGTACAGATGGCATACTCATCAGCTACCATACTTACTCTCAGATTAGTCAAAGCAAGCATCTTATTTCATGTGTACCGTATATACTGCATATAAGTCGAGTCCAACTGCAAACTGAACACCCAGATCTGCTGTTGCATTATGCTATATCAGAACAGGATCTTGGTCGCTTGCATTTTGGCTTGAATAACAAGTGAGTATATATGGTATAATTTATAAGAGGTTTTTTTTTTAAGTTAAGTTTTGTACTATGCAATTATTTGAATGAATGAGTTAATAGATGACTTTTGTGATTTGGCCTTAAATCCCAAAACTTAAATATAACCTTGTTGTTCTTAATTTCTTTAAAACTATGTTTATAATTTTGATATTTAAATGAATTTATTTAAATTAAAGAATTAATAAGTGACTTTTCTGGGACTGCAGGGCTCAGTCATTTTCAACATAGCTTTGTAAATTTTAACTTCTTCAATTTTTGAAAATAATTTGCTCACAAGAACATTTTCACTAAAATCACTTCTTTGTAATTGTTATCTTGAATTCTATCTTGGATGTTCAGGTTTGAATTAAAGTGATTTTAATGGCTTTTGTTTGGATTAATGGATTAATAAGTGACTTTTGTGAGACTCCTGGGCTTGTCCTTTTTATTATAACCTATTAATGTATTAATCACTATAAAAACTAATTTCTTTGATTTTTTTTTATATAAAATTACATTTATTATTTTACTCCATTTTTGCCGAAATATGCATCTGTTTTAAACATGGTGAGCCAAGTTTTAAAAAAAATATGTTGGTGGGTGTCACATGTTGATGAGCAAGGATTTTTAAAAAAAATGATCAACAGTGGAAGGTTACATGTTGGTGAGTAATTTTTAAAAAAAAAAAATTCAACATAGTTAATCATACAGTCCTTTGAATTTTGAAAATGGTGGGGTGTCACATGTTGGTTAAAAAAAAAATTTAAATTTTGAAAACCAGTTGGAAAAGTGGTTGAGTGACCTCAGACATACCATATACATGTATATCCACCTACAGCATGCTGAAGAATTTGCCTGATTCAGCTATAAAGAAACAACCTCCCTTGATGTTCTGAATGGAACTGTACAATTATTTATTTTCACTTGTGACAAGAGAAGCAGAAAGTTTCCTTAGAATTGCAAAGTTATTTATTGATTAAACGTTTAGGTCCTAAATTATAGTTATTGATCTTCATTGAAGATTTACCGTCTGTACTCATTTAGATGTCAAGTGCAGCTGCAAACAACATAAACCCTGATCAGGATCCATGTTGTTTCTCTTTCTCTTTTACACATACAGTACTATATTCATCAGTACACATGCAGTATGCATATTCTATATTGATCAGTATACATACAGTATACATATATGATATTATTGATAAGTACACATATAGTATGCATATATTATATTGATCGGTACATATACAGTATGTATATACTATATTGATCAGAACAGATACAGTATGCATATACAGTATTGATTAGTACATATACAGTATGAATATACTATATTGATCAGTACATGTACATTCAGTGTTTTATCTACAAATGGCTTCATATAAGTCATTTGACTCATCAAGGCAAAAAACTGAGTCAGAATCTAAACCTATGAGTCCTATTCAAGCCGATGATCAGTCTAAAGTAGTTTTTAAAAATTAATTATATTGTTTAAATATACAGCAAAAATATTAGTTATATAATGTGACTAAAGTCACTAAGGCAATTCCCTTGCCAGAAGCATCTGAACATTCTTTATTTGTTAAAAATCATGTTGATGGTTTCATGTCATCAGAAATACTCTGAGCTCATATGACAAGCTGTTTATTGTTGGCTATGTCAGTGCTTTCATCTGCCATTGCTGTCACAAATGACGAATTTTGCAGGTCACGTATAAGACTATCCTCAATAACGTTTGATAGGCTCTCCAGTACCTCTGAACAGGTAGTAGCCAAATCATACTGAACGGCAGAATTCTTCAAAATTCCAGTGGCATCAATTTCTTTAGCTGTTAAGTCGTGTATTAAATTAAGAAGAGATTTGTTTTTTAAAAAAGGGATGTCTTTTCCACTCAGCCAATGTACACACTTAAGTAGCACTTTCGCTGCTATGTCTTGTTTATAAAACTACATTAAAATCTGCCTGATGTTGTGAACCTTCCAGAGGTCTCGGAAACACTTAATCACGTGTATTGGATGCCAATTTTTTTTTATCTGGGATGCAGAAAATCACTTAGGCGGGAGTCCTTTGTACACATGTAATAGGTGGGCGGCAAAATTCAAAGACTTGCCAGTCCTGCTTCAGCCACCTGCTTTAATGAGAAAATGTACTGATCACTTAGCTGTGCTGATATTTACAATTACAGAATTCAGTGGTAAGACCACTTGATGTACATGTTGTCATTATAAGAGTACATCAAAAGAACATGAATCAATAACTGAGCAGAAAGTTCAAAGACTTTGACTGGCGGCAGGGTGGAGAAATGTGCTGATATTTGCAATGACAGAATTAAGTGGCTGAAAGACCTCCTGATATACATGTTGCCATTATAAGAGTACATAAAAAAAACGTGATGCAATAGCTGGGCGGCAAGTTCAAAGGCTTTGACTGGCGGCTGGGTGGGAAAATATACTGATATTTACAGTGATTAAATTCAGAGGCAGAAAGACCAGAGATGTACTTGTGGTCATTTATAAGAGTACATGAAGTAAACAAATTTAGGTTTCATAATTGTGTTCGTTTCTGAGTGTAGCGGAATAAGCAGTGCAGGTGACCTCGGAATCAAGACATGTTGACACTTGGACAAAATGCCATTCACTTTGGATAGTATTTTGGAGTTCAATCAATAGTTTGTTTTCTGGCAACCCAGCATGCCTTCCCAGTGTACTGTTCTGAAAGTTATTGTTTTTTGCACATTTGGTCATCGAGATTTATTTTAGCCTCTGTACATATATGGCAAAACATAAAGGCGTCTTCACTGTCACATTTTTCACTCGACTTAACTTCTTTTTGAAAACGTAGCCAGCTGTATGTTTTCAACCATTGCTGCACAAAATTACATTTTATCTTACAAGTAACAGTTACCTCATCTTTAGATGTTGAAGGCTCCACTGGTTCAATAGCAATACTATTATCGACGGTCGGTTGTAAAAACACGGTCCAAATGATAATTTTGTTTGTTTCAGATCTATTTTAAGTTTTTTACCTTGGACGCCATTTTCATTCGAAGGCTGATAGTACCTTGGAATGATGCAAGGCATACAATTGAGAGAATGGAAATTGCTGCTTCTTTGTGTGACAAGGATGCGCATAAAATAATAGTTTCTCGTGATAATCACTGTAAAATCACATGTTTATTTTTTGCCTCTTTCTTGTGTGTGGTGATTTATGGTTCTAACATCCTGTTGCTACAAATGATGTGACAGTTACAGGTCACATAAGGTCAGCTCCAGGCTCCACACTCAGTTGTAATTCTATGTATTATGATAACATCAGCGTAAGAAACTGATGTGCAAGTGTTTTCCCTGTGCGAGTTGTAATCTAGCCAATGAAGTAGTTAGACCAAACCTTTATTTTGTGTTAAGCAGCAAAACATAACATTGGGTGCGTCAATTTACGTACCAGCGACGATTTTTAGACCAAACCTTTGTTTTGTATTAATCAGCAAAACATAACATTGGGGTGCGTCAATTTACATACCGTCGTCGACTTTTGTGTGTCAAATCGGAAAATTCTGCATATTTGATGCATGATGCATGGGTAGATAAAACACTGGACATTATACATATATTGATCAGTACACATTCAGTATGCATATACAGTATTGATCAGTACACATACAGTATTCATATACTTTATTCATCAGGACACATAGTATTCATAAGCTGTATTTAATCAGTACACGTAGAGTGTAAATATACAATATTGATTAGTTGTTGTTGTTGTTGTTATAGGGTTTAATGCTATTTTTCAGCACAAGATAGGCTATGCATGGCAGCCAGTATTAATGGTGGAGGTAGATCCTGGGAAAACCCCGGAAAGAACCACTGACCCATGGGAAGCTACCCGCAAGCTTTCTCACATACCCACATTGGCTGAGCCCGAGA
This sequence comes from Megalonaias nervosa, assembly GCA_016617855.1. Classification (NCBI taxonomy): domain Eukaryota; kingdom Metazoa; phylum Mollusca; class Bivalvia; order Unionida; family Unionidae; genus Megalonaias; species Megalonaias nervosa. Next base: position 10,323 of record JAECUM010008641.1, on the reverse strand, counting down.
CTCGAACCCACGCAGACAGAGGTGATATTGATTAGTACACATAACAGTATGCATATACAATATTGATTAGTATGCATGCAGTGTGCATATACAATATTGAACAGCACACGTAAAGTATGCATATACTATATTTTATCGGTACACATACAGTATGCATATACTGTATTGATCACAGGGCTCCAGATAACTGAGTGTTGTAAAGCACACACCTTTTCCAATCCCTGCCATCTCACCTCTGTCCACATGGGTTCAAGTCTTGGGCTCGGCCAATGTGGATATGCGAGAAAGCATGCCAGTATCTTCCTGTTGGTATGTGGTTGTTACTGGGGTGTTCCTAGGGTTCTTCCTCCACCATTTCTTATAGCTGCCATGTATCATGTGCTGAAAAAGGGTGTTAAGCCCAAAACAACAACAACAACAACTATATTGCTTAGCATATATAATGTATTGATCAGCACATGTATAATGTCATGATTAATTTAGATTGGTAGTTTTCAGTTCCATCTTATTTCCAAAATAGAAAATTTGTAGGAATCCAAATATTCATGGTAACCCTACCTACCCTGGTGGGTTAATATTAAAGATTGGGTATATGAAGGAGAAAGAAAAGGGAAATAATCATGAGGAAAACAAAATTATAGAGGGTCAGAGGAAGAACTAAAGTTCATTGTTATGAACATACACATATGGATAGAGTCTGTATCACTTGTTCAATGGATTATTCATAACAAACTGCATAGACCTAGTTTTGTCGGTGCGTTATGTGATGGCAGATCTGGGTCTGTGCGGTTTGCAGTTGGTTTTGTAAAAGAGTGTATATGGTAGTCAGGAATAATGTGTATTCATTCTTTTTAGTTTGGGGCATCTGTCTGGCAGGAAGGGAAGGTCGTTTTAAGGAACCACCATGTAACTCTCTGTCTGATGTTTTGGAAGAGCTGGTCACAGGAGTGTATAATGTCTGCAAGGACAAGCCAGTGGCCTTCTTTGGACACAGGTATACATAATGACCAGCTAAAGTAACAAGTTCATTTTTTCACATTCCTATTTGACATGTATTATAATGTTTTCTGTTGTAAACTAAGAATGTGGAATAGCTCTATCTTTGATCAAGAGACTGCTGTCTATCGTCACATGACTGCTGTCTTTCATCGCATGACTGCAGTCTATCATCACTTGACTGCTGTGTTGCATCACATGACTGCTGTCTGTCATCACATGACCTTATCCTGTGCAGAGTGTACACAAACTGTCAAAACTGACTGATTGTCATCATTGCTTTAGTATTCATTCACAGCAAACAAAATATTGAGCATTCAGTTGCAATAAACAAGATACACCTCTCCCTCGATAACTCGCACACAACAAGGTCCAAAACATAGACCGTACTATAAACAAGGCACATGTTATCGAGGAATCTCCATAACAACATGAAATGATGCCATCCTCACTGGACAACAAGAAAACCACAAAGGAGGGGAGGCAGCAAAATGGTCTGTTTAATGGCTGAATACTCATTTTAAAATTGCACTGGGAATAGTTGTCAGCAAGCACTTTTTTCTCGAAGTTAATTGTTTTTATGTAAAAATAACATTTAATTTCAATATGCCCAACTACTGAGAGATCGTTAAAATTATTACAACTGGTTTCAACAATCCTTCATGTGTACGTGAAAACATTGTGTATTACATCACTGCTTTATGTTGTTGCAAAACTACCAACCCTCACAATTTTGGTGTGAATTTCACAACTTTCTACAGCGATTCACGGATTCACGCCGCATGCAAAAAAACCCACGAATTCCCCAATTCTCAATTATTTTAAATTTTCCTGTTAAGTGTTAGTCATGATATCAGCAGTTGCCGAAATGGTCCAGAACTGCTAGTTGCAACATTAGTAGAACTATAGCCGATTCGTACAGTTGGCCTGATAGCACACATTTTAGCGTATTTTAACCTATATATATAAGAGTAGTTTTACAAATGCTTTCGAAAGAAACTGGAGCATAGCCAAAAATTTTCTCCATATATGTGCAGCCAACACTGATTTGAATTACTGTACAGCATTGCATCTTGAAAACGTCTTCACCACCAAGGAAAAAGAAATCCATTGCACAAAAAGTGAAGTTTAGTTTGGAATATACCAAAAATTGGCCGTGCATTCAGCCATCAAATACCGATACACATCATGCTTTTTGCACACAGTGTGCCACAAATTTTAGCATTGGGCATGGTGACAGGGATGATGTAAGGAAGCACATTGGTAGCAAAAAGCACATAGAGGATGGGAAACTACATGAAGACAGCTTTTTTGAGTGTTGGAAGTTTTTAGATTGAAAGATTAGCATATATTGAAATTTGCTTGAGTTCACAGTTTTCTGCACATGCGCCAACACCACTAATTGTTCACCATTCGACGTTTCATCTTCTGGATTAATACTATTTCATAATTAAGCTGCACTGCAGTTAAAACGTGTTCACCTCCAAGAAAAAAGATTTGTTTTCCAGAAAAAGTGAAGTATAGATTGGAGTTTACCAAAATTTGGTCTAGCATTCAGCCATCATACATCGATGTACATTATGCTTTTTGCACATTAGTGTGCCACAAATTTTACAGTTGGGAATGTGCACAAGGGCTGGTATTATTGCTTACAATTTACCTGTCATACATGTACCATGTAGTATTATTATATAGTACATGTATGACAGATAAATTGTAAGCAACGATACGAGCCCCAGTGGGCATGTGGCAGAACGATGTGAAAAAGCACACTGCTATAGCACCCCCCAGCAGATTTAAGTTTTGGAGTACTTTAAACCACTTACTCGAGTCCTGCATGCTACCAGTGCTGAAGCATTGTTTGTGAGCTTTCTTGTTGAACATAACCTGTCTTTCTCAGTTGGAGATCAGCAACAGTGACAGTGAAAGATTATTTCCTATTGTGAGGAAAAATAAGACAAACTTTAGTGCCTCCTTAGGTGCTGAAAATTTGCAACAATTTTAGTCACCAAGATTAACCAGCAGGCAAGAAGCCTGAACTGTTTTGAAAACAAATTTACCATAGCCTGATTGAGGAAGTTCAAGACTGCCACAGCATCGTATCATGACAAATAGCGTGAAGTTTGTTTATATCAGTAAAGTAGTACATGTAATCAGTGTAAATAATATGTTTTAGTTTCATTTTGGGATTTTCATATAATGCAATACTGACCATCGAAGTTGATGAAGTTAGTGTCATGATATAATTTTTCACAAATTGCGTTCAGAATTCACTAATTTTTATCCCACTTTTCACTAATTGTAAGTCTGGAGGGTTGGCAGCTCTGTTGCTGCTAGGTGTCTGGTTCTCTGATTCAGTATGTTCCTTGCTTTGCTCTCTACAATTATGGAATGCAAATCAAGGATCACAACAATCAGGGAACCTGACTACTTATTGATTCAAATTCACAATCAAACAAGATTCCTTTTATTAAAAAAAATGGAATATTTAATTCGTTAAACAGCCTTCAATGTCAAAATTCAATTTTCTTTTTATTGTTCTATTAATATAATATCGATGCCATTGTTTCATTGCAAGTAATAGTGAAACTTCTCAACAGTGAGGAAATCACCAAGTGCCAATTCAGGAATTACAAGTTAACAACAAAGTTAACTAGCTTCCCATTGATAAAACGTATATGTGAACCAGAAATTTATGTCATCAGGTATTCATTTCACTTGGTTGTCTTTCCATTTTTGATCACATTTGTGAATGAGTTTGCTAATTTGAGGTAGTTTAATTATATTACGTTCACAAAAGAATGTAATTGATCACTTGAAACAAGTTGACCTGACACTACCGAGGCTGCTAGCTCTTATGCAGGTTGGATTTACACAAATTATAACTTTTCATTTATTCCACCCCTTTATTCGATACAAAAGACGTAATTATCATGGTAATACAAGAAGCTCAGCTTTTAATTTATTGCAATAATACAACAAATACTTGCACAATCAGGTATCAAAACACTGTTGGCATGTAAATAGGTTCTCACAGAAATGCTCATGGACATAGCTGTCACGGTAGATATATTTCATGTTTGAATACAACTAGGTACATTGTGTTTACAATCATTACACTTAAACTGAACTAGAAGATAGAATACTCAAATTTCACTTGATTAAAAAAAAAAACTTATTTATTTGGTATTTATTTCTAAAACTGCTGGCATTAGTGACATTTTTATTGATCAAAATTTCATTGTATGCTGTTATTTACACATGTACCAAGTATGTTGTTTGGAAAGAAATTTTAACAAAATACATGACTTCTTAAAAGTTGATAATTTCATAATGTTGACTTGTATTTTGAGGTCATATCAACCATTTTCAATGATAGAACAAGTGATAGATCAAGGTTTCAGTTACCAATTTTTATCATGATTGTCTTCATTTACAACAAGTAGGGGTCAGTTTCTTTTGTACTTTCTACTTTAAAAAAATAGGATCCACGACTGACCCCACATTATAAGCAGGTTCGCGAGTTGTTGAGGGAGTGGTGTATAGAGTATTCAATCACAATAAACAAGATATTGAGTATTGTGTCACAGTAAACGAGATATTGAGTTTTCTGTCACAATAAACAAGATATTGATTTTTCTGTAACAATCAACAAGTTATTGAATATTCGGTCACAATAAAGATATTGAGTTTTCTGTCACAATAAACAAGTTATTGAGTATTCAGTCACAGTAAACAAGATACTGAGTATTCTGTCACAGTAAATAAAATATTGAGTATTCAGTCACAATAACAAGATATTGAGTATTCAGTCACAATAACAAGATATTGAGTATTCAGTCACAGTAAACAAGATACTGAGTATTCTGTCACAGTAAATAAAATATTGAATATTCAGTCACAATAACAAGATATTGAGTATTCAGTCACAGTAAACAAGATACTGAGTATTCTGTCACAGTAAATAAAATATTGAGTATTCAGTCACAATAAACAAGATATTAACCGCTGTTAATCTATATTCTAGAATGGAAAATCTGAGACCCATCTTTTATCAGATGTCATGATGGGAGAATAGGCATCTAGAACCGTTAGTGTCCTGCGGGGTAGTGATCTGCTTAGTGCATGTACATGGCATCAGTATTTTACTAACAATAAAAAAATTGAGTTTTGACGTTAAAGGCTGTTTCACGGACTAAATGTTCCATAACAATATACAAGATAATGAGTATTAAGTCACAATAAACAAAATATTGAGTATTCAGTCACAATAAACAAGATTTACATTATTTGCAACACGTTTACAATCTGAAATGTGCAGCAGTTTAAAGTTTGTGTCTCACAAACAGAACATATTACATATTTTGCATATATTACCCAGCTATGGTCTTGTATGCTGTAGTCCAGTATTAATTTAGAACAGCCATTGTGGTAATTGTAATTTTTTAACAATAAATTATTATCCATGAAAGGAAAATTAATTCTAGATCAAAGTCTAATCAAAGACTGTGTCCTTATCTTTTGTCTGTGTCATTTAATCTTTCGGATAAGAGTGGACTTTATTTTTATGTGTTTAAATTTATATCATTGTACAAGCACCTGTTTAGATTTCAGTCACTGTTCAAGTTATCTTCAGTACAGTTTTAGATATTGTTTATTGCAATATCCCTTTGATCTATACGAGTTCTTTGAACACTTATGCATGTTTTAAGATGTCATTCAAAGTTTGCACTAAATTTTACATTCTACGTTAAATACTGTTGTAGAAATATTCATAGGATGTTTTGCTACTTTAAAACTGCATCAGCATTCACAAAACACTTTCTGCACTCTTGTTTCATTCAGGAATATGAGAAAAATAATCCTTAATTTTGCCTTGGTGTTGGATAGTAACAAGCACCATACAATCAGAATTTTTTACGTTAGTTGCTTGGCAAAGCTTCTTCTCAGATGTGGCATTCTCACCCATGGGTGGAATTTCCCTATTCTACATGGGTGCACATAATTAAAGGTTCTAATAATTTTTGCCATCAAGAGAGAGATGTGGGTTTTGTTTTGATAATTGATTGTCTGGATATTCTATCATGATCAACAATAGCCATAAATGTTTTGTCACCACCTTGTACTGCACCTTACTCTTTTCTCCACCACTTAGCACTGCACCTGAGTCTTTCTCCACCACCTTACACTGCATCCAAATCTTTTCTCCATCACCAGGCACTGCACCCCAGTCTTTTCTCCACCACCTTTGCACTGCACCAGTCTTTCTCCACCACCTTGCACTCCATCCAAATCTTTTCTCCACCACGTGGCACTGTACCCAAGTCTTATCTCCACCACCTTTGCACTGCACCAGTCTTTCTCTACCACCTTGCACTGCATCCAGATCTTTTCTCCACCACTTGGCACTGCACCAGAGTCTTTTCTCCAACACCTTTACACTACGTCCAGATCTTTTCTCTACCACTTTTGCACTGCATCTGAGTTTCTTGAAAGTTTAAACAAACATGAAAATTTCCTGCAAAATTTGTCTGTTGCATTGCTCCTGCTGTCTTCACCCAGACTTAGTGCACAGCATGATGCAGTTGGGAGTTCATTCACATCTTGAAATAAGATGGTACATTCTCAAGTGAATCTCTCTTAAGTAAATGCAACAGTTTTGATGCTGCTTATAAATCCTTTTTTGAATTGTTCATTGGATTTAGGTGGTCCATGGTTTGTTTCACTGCCTCTAATAATCAACAAAAAAACAAGGTTAAAGAGAAATCATATATTTATGTTCTGAAAAAAATAAACCTAGAAACGGACAGTATTCACAGACAGAACTTAGTTAAATAAATATAAATTGTTAAATAACTATAACTAGCTGCACTTCGCTAACAGTTGTTGTGGGACAATGTTGTTGATGCTTGTGTGTAGCTTAATAATCCCCACTGTTAATCTATATTCTAGAATGGAAAATCTGAGACTCATCTTTTATCAGATTGTATGATGAGAGAATGGGCTTCTTGAACCATTAGTGTCCTATGGGGTAGTGATCTGCCCAAGCTTAGTGCATGTACATAAAAAATTAAACAAGGCAATATTAATTAACTTATGCATGGTATATAAATTCAGTTATGTATATGTAAATCAGCTTTTGCAAAAGACCTGATCATGAAAATGCAATTTATTTGATTTATCAGAGTATGAAAATGATGTTATACTTGAGTAAATGTATGAAAGTGCACATAAATAAGAATTTACTAACAGTCCACCCTCCTAGACACTTCAAATAAACACAATGGATGCCACAGGCAGACATAAAGTATACTTGTAGAAGCACAAATTTGAGCCAAGTAAATTGAATTTTACATGTGAATCACATTTAGCATGGCTAGTATTGCTTTCATGGAAAGTTTTTAATGCCATCGTGGAACATGTTTGCTGTTATATATATGTGTGATGACAGCAATATGGATATTGTTCACAAAAAGAAAATATCAACCTCTGGTTAGAGATGTCATCATTTTCTGAAATTTCCACCGGGTACCCATCAATCATAACGATTGGGTACCTGATTAAATGGAAATTGTACTAAATATGAACCTGAACTGCTTAGTTGTAGGTTCAGACGTGCCAACCCCTAGGAGAGGTATAAGCGTAATTTATTACTAATATAAGTGGTAAAAAGTGTAATCTGAGCATAAAAAGAGCAATCTATATATTTCGTGCCATAATTACAGAAAACTATGAAAAACACACATATTTATTTTATTTAACGTGCATTTTTTATTTTTGCTACTTACCTGGATCTGCAGTTAAAACTAAATCGGATAAATCCATGTGGATTAGTAGTTAATACAAGAGCATATACATAATAGATATGGATAAATTATTTATGCATAACACTCATTTTAACTAGTCTCCATCTCTACAGTAACTTTCACAAATAGTCGTAAAGTCCACAAATAATGACTGTTGTAGTTGTAGTATCCTTGACCTGTCATGGTTCGTCCCTTACTGATGGTCCGGTGCAACATCATTTTAAGTTTAACAAAATCCCTCTCCGCTAACATTTTTCAGTCATATAACATCCAACAGTCACATCGATACAGCCTGTTTTTTAACTATATCCAGACCTGCCAACTTTTACGATTTTGCCATAAGTCTTACGAAAATTACCCTTAATGGACTTACGGCATACAAGCAGAAACTACGGAAAAAATGTTGCCAAAAATTCCGGATAATTGGTTCACCCGTGTTTGAGATGGATCCGGATTTCATATTAGAATGACTAAAATTAGTCAGGGAACCAGACTAACTTTACAGTAGCACCCAGACGCTTTAAACTGCACCTGTTTGTTCATGCAAAGCGTCTGCATCATCAAACTGATGATTATAGAATTTTTTAAAAATGGCATCCAGAAAGTGATGCATGTTTAAGACGAAAGGGAAAATAAGCTTCTAAAAAAGTGTCAATAATCAACACAGAAGAATAAAAAGGAGTATTCAGATTCTTGTGAATAAAAGCTGGAAAGGACACAATTACATTTATTGGACATCACGTGCCAATTTGAGTATGTCTCGTGGCAGGTGATATGACTGCCGTCGTCATGTGAAATGGAAAAAGAATTTCCAAGAATTACATTAAGTTGAGAGATAACAACAAGCCATTGAGTTGCATAGGGTTTGGAACTAAAGTTTGTGTAACTGTACTAGTGGTAAATAAAGGCTACACGTACTTTACAAACTTTTCAGTTGAACATGAAGTTTACGTTTTGCAGCTTTACAGTAGCAGTTATTGATATTTTGTTACTGTAACACCTTACTGAAAACTGGTCAATCTTTTGGAGAAAAATGAACTGCCTTACTGAGACGGACTCACCAGGGTTCGCAGGACTGCTATATCTGGGCCATTTATTTTCAATTAGACTGGTCCACTATGTATATAGATTTTTTTCAGTGTTATTAAATAGCAAAGGTTTCCCTTGTATTTAAATATTTCAGTGAAAAATTTAATTCTGTATAGTTGTCCATTTCGTTCGTTTTTCCTGACATGGTATAAGAAGTACATATTACGGTAACCAAGTTTTTGTGTTGCCTTTGCCGTGACAAAAATATCTGCCTTGGCTTTACCACTAATAAGAAAAAGAATCCAGTAAACAACCATGTGAACAGTGGCCCTGACTTCAGCAGCTAATACTCACTCCAGGGCCCCAAACTTGAACCAAAAATGGCATTAGTTAAACAGGACATTTATATTGTGCTTTCTTTTATTTGAATTGTAGTATGTATTTAAATTTTATTTCATCAAATATTTCTTAATCAGTACTTACTCTCAACGAAAGGTACTGATCTAGTTCATGTCATCAGGTTCTCAAAGCAAGCGTGTTTAAGTCGCGAGAAAAAATGACGCACGAACCATGGACAGGTATGAAGTTAGGACGGTCTAGCTTTAATTTCTGCATTGATTCTTAAATTATAAATATGTCGCGTGAGAAAGGAGAGAAATGTCCTCTGTTGTATTATTATGTAGTACATGTATGACAAGTAAATTGTAAGCAGCCATACGAGCCCCTGTGATGACGAATAAATGCACACACAACACAAGCCTCGAACTGTAATCATTATTCTGTGTCTTGATCTGAACTTTGGAATACTTTTTTTTAATGGGCACCCGGTTGCTCATTTTATTACCTGGGTTATTATAAACAGGCATGTACCCATGTACCCAGGTATCCATTGGCATCTTTATAATAACAGATCGGTAATGTCCACATTGTTACTGATGTTGATTTCCAATACAAAATAGAAGACAGCAATGAAAATGGAAAGGATGTTAGATAATTCAGAGATTATGAAGGACGTGTTCTTTGCCGTGAGACTGGTAAGTGGCATTTACTCATTTCTATTTTTTGCATAGGAAAAGGGGTCAATTAAATCATAATTTTATTCATGATCTTAGCTCCCCCCCCCCCGTATTTTACAAACACTGTAACCTATCCTTAATTGTAAATGGTTGGTCAGGTGACCATTTCAGTTTAATGCCATTTGCTAATAAACAAAGCAAAAGGAAACAAAACCTTTCAAATTAGACAAGGAAAACGTGATCTAAGAAAGGTGTGTATAAAATGTATGTGGATGTTGGCAATATTGCAGCCTAAATTTTTTTAATAATTTAACAAAATTTTTACAGACTGTTGCCTTAACTTGTTTCCATTTTGTTTTCTGTTGAAAGATGAAAGACTGAAAAGCTATTACTCACATTTAGAGTGAATACAAAAATATCATGCCCAATTCATAAATGAAATCAGTCTGCTGCACCATCTGTAGCACTAAGCATTG
>JAECUM010008639.1:0-123287 GCA_016617855.1 Megalonaias nervosa | reverse complement strand
TCATGGTAACCTTGTGTAAGAGTTCAACACTAATCCTGTGGCAATCTTTACAGATCAAACACAAAGCCATGGTAATATTCCCAAGACAGGTAGATTATAGCTTATACATGACTTTATAGCTTGGGCTTAGCAAACGTAACACCCCCACGCTTGAGAATAAAATCGGGATTTTATTCCCCCAAAATTGTTCCAAATGCAAATGTGCGTTACTACACGTAGTAAAAGAAACAAAAACATAACGACACTACACGCTGACTATGGACACTAATATACACATGACATATGGTTATCTACTGAGCAATGCTGCTCCTGGTCATGAAATCGGCATCTACATTCTTGGTTCCTTTCACGTATCTGATCTGCATCTGGTACTGCTGTAAGAACGGTGACCATTGCATCAAGCATCCATTTGACAATTTCGCCTGCTCGAGATATGCGAGGGGTTGGTGGTCGGTCTCCAGTATGAACTTCCACCCGTATAAGTACTGCTAGAACCGTGATATCCTGAACACGATTCCGAGGCATTCTGACTCATATACGGAGTAGTCCTTCACAGCAGCAAACAGTTTCTGACTGCCGTATGTGATGCAACAGCCTCCAGATGGCGTGTAATGTAATCTACGACCATTAAAATATACCGAATTCCTTGTGTCGACGTGAGTTTTATTGATCCGATCAAATCCATCGCAATGCGTCAAAATTTGTTCATTGATAAGGGTTGTACTCCCCAGCTGGACAGGTTGATGATCTGTTTTCAGTGCCATTCTCTGACACTTGTCACAGGAAAGACAGAACCGCTTAACATCTCCTTGGACCCCTGGCCAGTAGAATCCCTTGACAATTCCCATGTGTCTCCCATGCTCAAGTTTCAACACTTCACCTTGCTTCTCCTTTGGCATGATGACTTGCTTGAAGTGCTCGTGTCGTTTCCTGGTATGGCGATACAAGATCCCCTTTTTGTATACGAACTTCAGCACGCCATTCAGAGTTTCTTTCTCTGTTCCTCCTGCAGCATATTTACGCAGATGTGTCAGAGTTGCAGCTTCCTGTTGCAGCTTCCTCAACTCGGCCTGAAGTACATTACTGACCGGTACTGACGTAACTTCCATCGCCGTCAGTTTTGTCTGATGACTCTTGGACGTGGTTTCCACAGCACTCACCGGTGTTGGTGTGCAGGTTTTGGGGTTCGGTTGCGGCAACACATAAAGTCATCCCAGTATGATGTTATGTGATAGCCCATCCAAGCATGCAGCTTCAGCTGACCCCTTCACATACGGTGAATCAAGGTCAGTGAGAGCCACTGGCAACGAGTCACGTGCGTTGTTTGTGTACTGAACCTCAGGCTTCAAGTATTTCTTGTCAACAAGGGCGGAAACGCTACACCCAGTGTAGCACAAGAGGGTGGCACCTTCTCCGTTGACAGTTGTGGACGCAAGGTTTGCTGGTTTACAGCTTGCCTCTGTCTTGCACTTCTTCCTAGTGACGTCATTCAACTGGATCTGCCTGCTCTTGGGACAGTCCTCTGCAAAATGCCCTGGGCACTTGCAGTTGTAGCATGACAGTGGCCCTCACCATCCTGTAAGGCCCATTTTTGTTGGTCTATTGGTGGCATCCTTACCTCTAGAACCCCCTCTGACCTTCCCGTTGCCCTGATGGTTACAAACAGCCAACTCTCCCTCAACCACACGGCACAACTGAGTGGGTCTGGGTCGGTCTGTACCCCTGGAAACTCCACTTTTCGAGTGCGCCTGCTCGTATCACTCAGCCATGCTGGCGATGTCTTCGAGAGTCCTGTGCTCTCTTTCTGCTTGGAATACTGTCAACTTGCAATGGTAAGTACTCAAGACATGCTCCTTGAGTCCAACCTCACGTAACCCATCTTAAGATCGTTCGACTTCCGCCATCTTTATCCACTTCTCAAATAATCATCGAACATGGGTGTGGAATTGAGAATGGGCTTCTGTTGCCTTTTTCGTCGGATCCTGAAAAAGTTTATGGTACATTCTGGCAGTCAGCCGATAATGGCAAGGAAGGGCCTTCTTGGGCGCGTTGCAGTTGTCAGCTTCTTCTGCAGCTAATTTATGGCAAACTTTGCAAGCTACACCTTGCAAAAAGGTTAACCAATGTTGCTTCGGAATTTTATGAATGCACGCGAGTTTCTCAAATTGCACGAGGAAATCGTCAGTGGACTTTTCTTTGTCGTTGAATTGCAGCATACTTATCTGTACCATTTGGTGGTCGATAATTGGTCATATGATCCCTCCAGAACTCATACTGGAGTCATCCCTATCAGTGGTCCTAGCTTCTACCTTTAATTTGTCGATTTCGAGAGCGTGAGCGAACTCTCTTTCTTTCATTGCCGCTGCTATCCTGACCAGCTACAGCTCTTTCTGTATCTCTTGTCCGCAGCTATACTGGCCAGCTCCAACTTTTTGTGTCTCTCTGTCCGCTGCTATCCTGGACAGCTCCTTCTGTGTTCTCTTTCAGCTGCTTTTTTGGACATCCTGGCCAGCTCCTTCTGTGTCTCTCTTTTGGCTGCTTTTTCAGCCCTCTATTCTCTGATTCTCTCCTCTATGAACTCTGCTAGGCGATCTCCCTCGTGCCCACGATCTTCTCTGCCCATGGTGCGATACTCTTTAATTACCTTTCTTTCTGTATCCATTTTATGATGATGCCAACAGTGTGTGATACCTTGTCTCGACTTACTAAACAATTGATAGATGCTATAAGTTCCTAGCCCAATACTTACCTGTTGATAATAACTAATTTCGCTCAGGTAAGATATTTTCCCCGATATTTACTTCACAATTACTTCATGTAACTGACATCTACTAAGCATGCAAATATCAAAATATAACATACAGAAGTTGTAAATCATAAAAATTCAAAATACACAAAATGGAAAATATCTCACAACTGTTCACTTATACTTCCTGATAACTAATACTTTAGGTCGTAAAGATAATATTTATGTCTAATTCAGATCCCAGACGATGTGGCCACTGAGACGAACTATATGGATGGGGTGGGGTGCTCCCAGTATTTTATTTAAACTATTATAGAAGTCCCACCTGGGCTCTATTTTGTTGGAATTTAAATTTAGTGAAAGATAGATGTAAAGCTCTGACCTCCTAGTCAGCAATGCCGACGGTTTGATGGTTAAATATACTAAAAAAGGTTGAAATTCAATGAATAACAATTTAATAACAATTCAATAGTCAAATGACTCAAATTTCCAATTACACTCCTTCCACGCGACCCTTTAATAAGCCTATTGCATCACTTGATCAGTAGTGTGAGATTGGTTTCCACCTGTCCTTGTATTTCTACTCATCTGTTGTATCCTTTCTCTCTCTTGTTTCTCCCAATTCCTTCTCTTTGTCTCCGACCTTTCTCCAAATTCCATCTCCTCCTCCTTCTCAACATTCTCTAGACTCCATCATCTCCTCCTCCACTTTCTTTCCCAGGACTACACATCTGTTAACTTCGACTGTCTCGGATACAGTCTCAATTCCATCTCTAACTCTTGAAGACTTGGGATCCAATGGAACTGGAAGCTCTCTGTCCCCGAAAAAGCTTCCTGTGAAAACACAAGGACGGCGCAGTCTTTTTCCTTAGCCCCCTTATCCCACACTACACACAGCCTATCATCAGATACCTGCTATTAAATTTCTTTGGTCACACATTCGTTCACATTGAGATACCAAACGTTCTTGTATTGTAAAACAAACGTCATAATACAGAACTTATACATACGTCAATAAATTCCGTCACATCAGTACATATTCCTAATCCCGTTATACTAAACAATATCACAATAATCAGACGCATTTCTTTACCTTACAACTCTTACAAAGTATGCAGATATCCATGCTCTGATATATGCATATGTCCATTGTAACTAATCTTACATATTTCAACCATGTTTCCAAATTCACAATTCAAGCATGTGTAAATTCTAACATAACGTATTAATAAATGCACTGGTTTACTACGAAGTAACCTAATAGTAAATTGCAAAATTAATTCTGACCACAAGCTAACAATCTACCTAATTCCGCCTGGCATCTAATAATTCTCCATGTAAGGCTCAAGCCCATTTCTGAGATACGCATGTAGATGAAACAGTACAAAGGTAATTCAACGTACGAAACAATCTTAGTAATTAAGTGTACATACTACAAATAATTACAATAATGATGCCGTAATATTCTGCAAAATCGAGCAAATAACTTTCTGACCTTTGTGAAACTTTTTCTTTCCTTAGAATCTACCTCTAAGTTCAGTCGCCAGATTATGAGTGGCGTCTTTCTCAGAGTAAACCCTATTGATCTGCAATCCTTCCAGGCAAATACTAAGTTATTCTTTACGATTTCGGAAGGTATTATTCGAGTCTGAATTGTAATCGCACCTTCTATCTCAATTGTGATTGGATATCGCTGTGGACCAATCCAATCAAACTTAGAGGACAATGTCCCTCTCACTGACTGTCAACGTGGGGACGGATAAGACCATGTCCCATTCACCTCGTGGACTTTCCTTTTGATCCTTGAACTAACCTTTGACATATAGATGTGATAACGGCAAGCCTTTGTTAAGTGAGGCGATCAGTCACCTTTGCTGACTCTCGTGTCTGGTCTCTGGCTGGTCATGGTAACCTTGCATAAGCATTCAACACTAACCCCACTGCAATCTTTGGAGATCAAACACAAGGCTGCGTTAACATTCCCAAGACATTAAGATTATAGCTTATACATGACTTTATAGCTGGGGCTTACCAAACATGACACTGACAAAGCCCCAAACATTATGTGTTTCATATGTTTTTGAAATCAGGATGAGTAGGTATTTTTTTTAATAGTATATATATATTATAACAATTAGTATATATAATGTAATAAGCTCTTCAAGTACTGGGCAAAACTGGTTCATTTAGATGCACAAAGTAATTTCAGTTAAAAAAAAATAATCTTACCCCGGGGGAAAAAAGTCAGAAAGCCAGTTGATCAGAAACAACTATATTGTTATGTTGTTTTTGCCCAACCTCAGATATATTTAAACATTTTAAACAGGACCATAATGCATGAAAATCTGAAAAAGCAATAAACCTGGACTGGTTGGATTTGTCTCTGCGAAACAAATTCAGCTCATTCCATCATTTGATAAATATAATCTAATTACCATGCTCATTTCATGTTAAATTTTTCAAACTTCTCAAATACTGGCATTTCTTATTTCAGTGAAATGCCCAATGACGCAAGGATTGGCACGTCCTCTGATTGACCTTTTGAAGTCCCGTGATACCCAGGTACTAAAAGCTGCAACTCTAGCTGTCAGCAGCTTTGCCCTTAGTCGTCCAGGTGAGTTTTCTTATGTAATAAGCCTATATATGTGTACATGGCAGTGTGCAGTGTTTTGTTACAGGTGTGTACAGGAGTTGCCTCTAAAATGACACATGCAAGTCATCATTATTTCTCACCCATGCGACAGAGGAATCTAGCTGTTTTGCTAACCTTACTTTTCTTGTCTCAGTCCAGTCATCTCATACCAGTCATCTCAGTCAAGGTGTCCACGCGCTAGGGACTATTTTTAAAAAATAAACCTTTGTTGTCTTTTGCTATGCCTGATGTAGTTGTTCTACATTCAAACAACAACAACAACAACAAGAAACAACTATATAACAACACAACATAGTAACTTAAGGACTCTCCATTTTTGAGAAAACACAATACAAAACATTTCGAAAGAGACAGACACATATATGCACATGATGTTGAGCTTTTTGGTATTACGATAGTTCATTCCACACAGCATAGTCAGTTTTATCCTATCTGCAAGCCTGACTCAGTACATTTTCAGGTCAGCGTCATTAAATGTAGCTAAAGCTACCTAACTAGTTTTAAATACTTCGTGTGAAACAAATTATATACTGTTAGCTACATTTAATGATGCTGACCTGAAAATTGACTGTGCTATAGACATGATAAAATTCTCAATGCTGTGTGAAATGAACTATGACAGAAAACACTGATATATGCACATAGCCTATAGACCTATACACCTCATAGTCTTCCAACGCTCTTAACAACTACAGAAAACTTAGTAACAGCCAGAAATGTGTTATGTCAAACATGCTTTATTCTATTTTTGTTAAGCATCTCCATTGCGCCTAAAAACAATGCAACATTTAATGTTGTTATTTTGTTTTGACTCACGCATAAAACTGTGTACTTTGGATGACACGTCACACCACAGTCCTCATTAACATATTTGTATTAATGCACCGCATGTAAACATTGGCGCGTGAACTATATTGCACAAGGGAGAAGTTCTTTCTTACTTCAAAGGATAATATTGGGTGAGAAAAATAATCTATGTTGGGGTTTGGACCAAGACAAGGAAATCCCAGTCACGGGGTTACATTATATGTCTCCCCACGAGACCATACATGTTAGTGCTGGATGGCATGTTTTTGTACCAAATTAATGTGATGAGACCATACACGTTAGTGCTGGATGGCATGTTTTTGTACCAAATTAATGTGACTGTATTGTAAATGTTAGTGCTGGATGGCATGTTTTTGTATGAAATGAATGTGACTAGGCTGTACATGTTAGTGCTGGATGTCAGTGACAATAAAATATTACTGATACCATTATTATTATTATTATTATTGGAGATGCTCAGCAAAATGTATTGCTTATTGTGAAGCCCATCTGGCCATAAGGCAGAGTGAGTTTATGGTTTTGTCCTGCATTTGGGGTGCATTTTCTGTTAACCATCATCCATCAACAATTGCTTTATTAAAATTCTAAAAGCTGCTTGACCAATTCAGTCTACTAAGCCAAGGTCATCCTAGCATGCAAGCCTTTCCATATTTTTTATTGAGGAAGGTATGGCCACCATTACTAAAACTAGAAAACCTTTAAATGACTTTTAAAAAAACACTTTACAGAATTTGACTAAATTTGATAGAAAGCATCATACCATAGAAGTCTTTCAGATTTGTACAAAAGGTGTCAGTCTGCCACATGATCTAATGTGATCACATATGCTAAATTGAAATAAAAAATTAAAATGAATTTTTGTGTTTAAAAAAACAAAAACAAAACAGAATTTAGCAGAAAGACCTTTAAACCTTTGGAGAAAAAAATTAATCGTCAGATGAAGAATTTTCTTCCATTGCTAAAAATAGAAAAAGAAACCTTCAAAACTAATGTTTTGTTCAAAAATGTGTTCTACAGAATTTGACCCAATTCAGTAAGAAACATTGTGTCATGAACACTTTCCAGATTTTATACAAAAGATGCCATTCTACCATAAAATTAGCCACCATTACTAAAATAAAAAGTAAACATACTTTAAATTGCTTCTCAAAAACTGTCGAACAGTATTTGGCCATATTTAGAAGAAATAATTCTAAAATTTCATTTTGGTGCAAGTTATGCCAACGCATCAGCAAATTTGGCTAGCGTTAGTATAAATAAAAACATATCTAAATAATTTTGTTTCTCAGAGTTTGACCAAATTGAATAGAAAGCATCATAACATGATGGTTATTGAGTTGCTCAATGGTGTTCAAATGCCATCAAATATAGCCACTGTTACTACACATAGCAAAGAACTTTAAACTACTCATAAAAAATGACGGAACAAAGTTGGATTGAATTTTCTCAACATTGCAACCAATGTTATGCTAAAAGACAGGAAGATGAAATTTTGTCACAAAATATTCCAGAGATGTCACTAGACCGCTCTGGGGGCCTAGTGGTTAGAGCATCTGCCTCAGATGCAGGAGGTTGGGGGTTGGAACCCCGGCCAAGTCATACCAAAAACATATAAAAATAGTACTTACAGCTGCTTCACTAGGTGCTCAGCATCAAGAGGTTAGTGTTAGGACTGGTCAGCCTGGTGTGAGGATAATGTGACTGGGTGGGACATGATGCTACATGTCTGCGGCATGATGCCCGAGTGCTAGACATCACTGTAAACTGCCACACCGCAGACATTGTAGCAATATGACTGCAGATTTGTTAAAGCTATGTTAAAATTCCAAGTCACAAACATGCACACATACATGTCACTAAGACAATTATCATTTTGAACTGTGATGGAACAGATGTGGTTGACAGAGGAAACTGCTTCCTCGTGATTTTTTTACATAATTTTCTTGCAAATGATCACAACAAACAGTTTTACTATGTTGTTCTTTCACTTAATGCAACAATTTTAAATTTAAGTGGGTTTTCCTTTGTTCTAAGACTTCCCATTATTTATGTCATGGCTTACACAATACACAACAAGGCATATAATATGTAAGCATTAGCAAAGTAGACATGATCTTATTTTCATGCATGAGATCAATGTACCATTTTTTGGGAGAAAATCATATATGATGATGTGAAAAAGAGAGAGCGATTTCACAATTTTTCATATTTTAAACACGTGTAGGTATAATTATTGTTATCTAATTTTGGTTGTATAGCTGAAACATATGTCACAAGCATCTAAACAGTTCTGAATCATATTTTGTTCCACACAGCAGTATTCATTAGTATAAATGAACTACACAAGCACCCACTCCCACCCCCAAATGAAACATGAGCTATTTTAAAAATGCACATTGCATTTTTTTGACATTTCTTAACATTGTATCCATCATTAATGCTAAAAGGCCAGTGGATGATATTTGCAACAATTATTCCAGAGATTTCACTAAGACATTTTACAGTTTGGAAAGGGATGGAATAGATGAACTTAACAGAGGCTAAAGGGTATATACTTTGTTGCCATAATATACTCCAGCTCATGAACATTCAGTGAAAGTTACACATATAGACTAATTAAAGTGAGTGCTGAATATAAATAATTTTTCATTATATTTTTGTGTTTGTATTCTGGTTCTAATCCATACGGATTTTCCTCTTTGTGACAAGAATTTTGACCAGGTTAGTAGCAAAAATAAATGAATCTTTTTCATGTGTGCTGTAATTCTGGCTTGTAATATATAGGTTACACTTTTTATGCTCAAATTACACTTTTTTGCCACTTGTAATTAGCAGTAATTACACTTATACCTCACAGGAGTTGGCAAGGATGTTGTCATAAAAAAGAGTATGAGTTCAGATCCATACCTAGCCAAAATTCACCAATAGAACTCAAGTCTAGAATCCAGTAGTATGATTGGCTGAAATAGAAGTCTGATTTAATATTGACCAATCAAGATAAATGATGCTGAAATTGAGTCAAGGTCAGTTGTTGACCAAGGTGTGCTCCAGGGAAAGATACCTTTTACTTCAGTTAACCTAGCATGATATAACCCTTAATGTGTTGATGTGCTACTTTACAGGTTTGGTGTTAGTTTAAAATGTAACTAATTCAATTACAATTATGTATGAAAATTTGCATTACAATTACTACATTTTATTAAATAATTAATTATGCTACATTGCTTTGCACAGTGTAATCACTGTGTGATCACTTTTGATGAATTTTCTGGAGAAACAGTGATATATATTTCAATAAATTTATGCATATTGCACAATTCAAATGTAATACTAACATTAAATGTAATCAGAAGTTTTTTATATTTATAGCTTAAATATGTACAGACAAATTATATTTAATGTTTGTTTTCTACAGTAATTAGAAGTGTTTTTTGATGATAGTATCCTGTATTTAATGGCTGTCAGAATAATAAAGGAATTGCTTGCTTGTCCTTTTTAAAGGAATTTTACCATAGTAACAGTACTACATGGTTAATTCCCAAACCTTAGTATTAACATTAGTCTATATCCAGGAAATGATTTTGTGATCTCCAAGGCCTGATGTAGTAACAGTACTACAACTGATGTAGTAACAACACTACAACTAATGTAGTAACAATACTACATAGCTATTTTCTGAAACCCATGTAGCAGCATTACCCTATGTCCAGGCACTAATTTTGTGATCTCCAAAACCTGATGCAGTAACAGTACTACAACTGATGTAGTAACAATACTACATAGCTCTAATGCTATCCCCCAAACCCATGTAGTAACATTACCCTGTTTCCCAAACAGTGATTTTGTGATCTCCAAAATTTGATTTAGTAACAGCACTACAAACATTGCTATTTTCCCAAACCCATATAGTAACATTACCCTATGCCCAGGCATTGATTTGTGACCTCCAAAACTTGATGCAGTAACAATACTGTAAGAGATTGGTGGTGGTGCTGGAGGTATGGGCTAACTTGTGCAAATGTAATAATAAAGTTAAAGAAATGCTGGAAGTCAAGACCTTTTTATTTTTGACTATGAAATTGTGATAAGATGCTTAATAAAAGAAGTATGACTTAACATGAATGTATGTGTATGATTACACACTTAATAAAAGAAGTATGACTTAACATGAATGTACATGTATGATTACATGTAACACATGCAATACACAAATGCTGCTGTATAATATGCTGACCTTCGTAACCTTAACGTAATTATTCAACAAGAAATGGATGACCCACGGAGTAAGTATTTTGAAAGTTAGCCCTAATTTCTTAGTGTGGCAGGAGATAGCTGCTTATTTATGTGGCACAATATTACTTTTATATTAAGCTTGAATGAATAGCAGTGAATAGAATTGATTCCTATTGTTGTACTATATATATGTAATTCCAGTCTATTTTTGAGAATAAAGAAATTAAAATTTGTGGACTTGTCTTATTTTTATAAGTATCTGTGTGCATCTTAATGTCATTCAATAAAGTTGTAATTATAACTACCTTAATAGTGTTCTTTTTATTTGGTTGAGAGATGTTGATAAAGGCACTAATGTTGACAGCTATCTACCGAATTTTAAATTTCGCTCCTATTTATACTCTTCGGAAAATGGTCATGTGACATACTTTTGACCAATGATTGTTTGTCTGGGATGCCAAACAGGTCTGATGGTGCCGTATAGATACTCTACAACCAGCGACACAAACTGAGGGTTAATATACAATTTAACTATCATCACTTGTCTGTTTACACTTTGTCACTAGCAAATATATGAACATTATGTATTATGTCATGTCTATCAAACGTCAACATACTTTAAGTCATAACCAAGACTGTTAAGCTTTGAGTGAACAGTACATAACTACCAGTGAATGCTGATAGCATTGAAAATATACTGACCAGCATAAAACTGAAGAATACATTATTAAATATTCAAAACATACTTATATTTGTAAAAAAAAGGCCAGCATTTACAATCAACAAGTGAAATCAATCAAAAATGTGAACTTGACAAATTTACTGTGTGGAACCGGTTATGTGATACAGTGTCAGCCACCTTGCCTGCAGACGTATTTTTGTGATGTCAGCTGTTGGATTCCTTAAGCTTAATGCTATTCAAATGATGATTTGGAATTTAAGTGTGATAAACATATTTCTGGGTGTGACAAATTCATATAAAATAAGATTCCAGAAGATTTTTGTGAGTATTTAACAATGTGTGAGGTGGAACTCGATGACATTTGTTACTACATGACTGGCGATCACACATGACATACAGCTTGAACAATTTAATACAGATATCAGGGTAAGTCGCGATCTGTACATTTAGAATGCATACATTGTTCAAATTCATTCTTTCAGCCATTTATATATATTAATTGACATTAACAACATGTTTAAATTATGATATAAAAAAACTTCCTCCCCATCCATCATATTAAAATTTTAGAGCCCACAGGTCTATTACACCACCACCCCCTACTTAAATAAAATTGATTCTCCTGAATGAAAAAGGAAACCTACAAATTCAGTTAGACTAGCAGTTTTAAAAGATAATACATTATAATTAATATGCAGTGATACTGTTGTTATCCTCCTCAAGACGTCATCAGTGGATTTATCTCTTCTGGACAGTGACCCTTCAACCATCACTGCGATTTTCTTCATCTGCTGTTGATTTGCAACCATGTATGGCCAATTGTCACAGCCATTCATAGTTATAGTATCTGGCTTTTATTGGGATCATCTCACCCCCCATATGCCGGTTCAGCTGTCCTGGAAGAGCTAACATCTATTTGTCTAGGAGGTAATGCCTCTTCAAAGCTGTATTCATTCTTGATCCTGCCTCATCTCTAACATCATGGCTGCATATTCCCTTGGCAACAGCTTCTGGTCATGCGTCATTTTGGTCCATCCCTCTGGTGGCCAGTGGATCACAATAGACCGTTCCGTAAACGTGAACTGCATCTCTTTCTTCCAGTCCCCGCAAGCAGGGGCCAACAGAGGCTTGCATCCCATTTTCAGGAACATCAAAATTCTTTCCCTGATGGTCAAACATTTTTTTTGTGTATTACTGGCTGTGCCCTGAATCGAGGGTGGAGAAGAATTCTTCATAGACAAGTCTAGGGCTTCAGGAGCTTCCTCTGCTATACTGAGCATTTCCGTCATTGTACAGCTTGTCATTGGCGGATTTAGATTCACTTCTTTTGGTGTGGTTGGTAAATTGACAGAAGGTTCTTCAACTGCATGAGGTGGGGTAAATGTGGCTGAAGCTTGGCTGATACGTATGATGGCATCTTTATTAATTCCTATTATTTTGGCCAACTTGAGTTTTAATTCTCTTTCAGGGTTTGCTAGATTTGTCATCACGGGAGGAGGGATCATTGAAGAGGTGTGCGTTCTAGCATTCACTCTCTGGAGGAGAGTTTCCAACAACCTTGCACTGGTTTCCTCTCGTTATATGTCACACCTGTACCACAAGGTACCATTCATAGATACAACATGTATCGTAACTCTATCTCCCATCATGTGAAAGGACTGCACTTCCAGTTCTGCCTGGATTTCCGGTCAGGTGGGCAAGTATGACTCACATTGGGATCTCTTCAACTGCGGCTCCTCAATCTCTTCATCCTAGTCAGGAACAAACCTGGTTTCTGACATTGGCTTATCGGATCTTTTGGTTTTACTTGAGTGCTGGCTTGATTTTTATGTTTGCCCTATCATGGCGTCCCAACCAGACTCCCACTCCTGTCCCTTTGTTGGTTTCTTAATACTTTCCAGCCAGCCCAACACTGCTGCTCTTGTACGAATTGCCCTAGTTGACTCCCATGCACTGGGGCTAACAATTCTTTTATAATTTTCTGGCTGTAGGGACAGCCAGAACCCATTGCTCTCGCTAAAAAATTCAGGCTGTAGTGTCTTCCGAATGGAAGCATGTCATCTTTCAACATGGTTCTTCAGTTTTGTCATTCTCCTATATGTTGACTCTTCACAGGTACACCAAGGGCAAATGACTCTCATGCAGCCGTGTGGACTTGCCATTAGATGGTTCTTCAAGTCCCGGTTGTTACGAAATGTTTCTGGACACATCCAGCACATTAGTCTTGATGTGAAAGCAGCCATTCTGTAACCAAAGGACGAATATTTAATTGAAAAGGAAAAAAGGTTTCTTTAACATCAGGCATTTATATCATCACCTGTGCCATATCAGTAAGTTAAGAAATTAACAGTTATCTCCCATGCAAGTTGGTGTAGTCATTCTTTATCCTTTACTAATTTGTGGTTTGAAGGTTTTGGATAATTGTAAGCTCGAAAAGTATTCCAATCTTTGGATACTACTCTTTTACCATGAGCACTCTTCACAACACTTCACCCAACAAAAAATTAAAAAAAACAACTTCAAATCTGTAAAGTTGTTTCATCGCAAATGGGAAACATCATGTTTATCATGGACACACTGCCTCCATCATCATGTCTGATAATGGAACCATCTTACTTACTCTGTCCGTCCGACAAGAATAAGTATACCATCATTGGAGAGGCATCTGGGTGATCAGTCCAGTCCCAAACCATACATAAACCTCACAGTAGAGCGCTCCACCTTCCAGCTGAAATGGTGTGCTAGCAAACACCACTTAAAAAAAAAATAACATCGGTGCCCATCCTGAACAGATTTTTCCAGATCATTTCTGATGCCTCTGCATCATTGCAACCATCAGAAATAAAACTAACTACATGACATTATGCATATACATCTATAGGTAAATAGAGTGCTGTAAGATCCTCATGGTCGAACAGGTTCCAGCGTTTGGTACTGCCTTGCCCACAGTGGGTGTTCCTTCCATGATAGGGTGCCAAACGATCAATGTGGTTTACCTTCGACGGCTGTTTTATCGACTTCTGCACGCATAAGTAACATCATCAATTTTCTTCACAACAACAAAGGGGCCCTTCCAAGACGATGTAAGTTTCTTACAAACTTCAACCTTCCTGACTGGCCCACACAGCTTGTACTAATTGTAAAAATCTTTTTCTGGCTAATAGATCATAGTATTTCTTCTGATGTACTGTCCTTTGTTTCAGACATTTATTGGCTATTTCATGAACCCCTTCAAACTTCTTCCCTAGGTTAAACACATACACTCCACATTCTATAGGCGTATTGATGCTCTTTGGCTGTGCAATTACTGCTTGTAGTGGCATGACAACTTCTCATCCCAAAGTCATCATATTTGGTGTCTGCGATGTGCTTGAGTGCACAGGCGTGCAAGTATAACTTGTGGCAGTATTTCATCCCAACAGTTCTGTTTTGATTCACAGTACATGGTCAATATAACTTCAAGAGTGCGATTGAATCTCTCCACATTTCCATTTGACTTGTGCCTCATGCTTTTAGTTCTCGTTTTGTGAATACGCAAATTTCGGCACGTATCTTGAAAGACTTGAGACTTGAAATTCTTCCCCTGATCTGAGTGTAACTGCAGTAGTGTTCCAAATCTACAGATGAAGTTGTTAACAAATGCTTCTGCAATGGTTACAGCCTCCTGATCTGGTATAGCAATGGCCTCTATCCATTTAGTAAAAGAATCAAGGATGACAAGTATGTAATCGTTTCCAAGTCTTGTCTTTGGGAGTGGCCCAAGAATATCAATTGCTACTCTTTCAAAGGGTACTCCACCAACATTTTGTCCTAACTGGACTCTATTATGGCTTCCTGAAGGTTTACGGGCAGAACATTTGTCACATTTTCAACAATATTCTTGCACATATACTTTCATACCTAGCCAGCCTCTAGAGTTTTCTCAGCTCCAAGGTGGGCTGCTGTTGGTATGTCATGAAAATACTTCAAAAGCTTTTGTTTCTAGATTTCGGGGACGATGAGCTGAAATTTGGTGTCCACGTCATCGCATTCCCATTTGCGATTCAGCATGCCTCCTTGTAAGCATAGATGGTCCCACTCACAGGCTCCAGAATGTTTTTAATGATGCTGCACTGCTGGAGACATCCTCCCATTTCACCCTATCTTTTTCTTCTTCTAGAGCAGTCATTATCAATCTGATACTGGGGTCCTTCAGTTGCAGACTCCTAATTTCATCTGGTTCCCATCCAGCAAGCCACGCGTCATTGTTCTTTAACTGCTCCATTTTATCCTTCTGCTGACTTCTGGTAACAGCTCTGAGGACTTCAACTCTTTGATTATCTCCGTTGCCTGTAACTAACTTCTGTTCTATTGGACATGCAGCATTTTGACAAAAAGTCTCATCTTCATACCTTTTATTCCCTTCTTGCTGTCTGTTACAGGCCTTACATGGGTTTCTCAATAAAGCATTGGCATTTCTGTGTTTGTGTCCAGCTCTGTGAGTAACCTCCGTATCGTATGTATCCAGCTCATGCAGCCATCTTGTAACTTGTCCAGTTGGATTTTTTAAGTTCTGCATCCAGTTCACTGCTGTATAGTTGGTGCGAAGGAGGGCCTTTTGACCATACAAGTAGGAGTGGAAACTCCTAGTGGTTAGCACAACCGCTAATATCTCCATCCGAGTGATACAGTATGAAACTTCGAGCTTCTTGAGGGACTTGCTCATGTAGGCGATAACTCTTTCAACACCATCTTGCTCTTGCAACAGAACTGCTCCCACCGACAGGCCACTGGCATCTGTGTCTAGTATAAATTGTAGTCCAGGCTTTGGGTATGCTAAGATTGGAGGCGACATTAAAGCTTGTTTTAATCGGTTGAAGGATTTTTCACATTCTTCAATCCAATTGAACTTCCTGCCATTTTTGCATATCTTATGCAACAGTTTTGCAATTTGGGCAAATCCCATGACAAATCTCCTGTAATAGGAAGCTAGTCCAAGAAAGCACCTAATTTCCTTGACATTCTGTGGAACTGGTCAATCCTTAATTGCAGTGATCTTGCCTGGGTCTGTGTGAACTCCATTCTCAGAAACAACATGTCTCAGGAAGTTTAGACTTTTCTGAAAAAAGATGCATTTTGATGGTTTCAGCTTCAGGTTTGCTTCTCGCAGACAGATAAATACATGTTTCAACCTTAGGAGACTTTCTTCAAAAGTCGACCCTGGGACCATAATATCATCCATGTACAGCAAACATTCTTCCCATTGCAAACCTCTCACTATCTTCAGAAGCCATTTCAATTTGCCAAAATCCAGAAATGAGGTCCAAGCAACTGAACCATTTTGAACCTGAAAGAGCATCAGGATACTCATCAACCCTGGGTAAGGGATATGCTTCCTTCACCGTTACATCATTGAGTCTCCTGTAGTCTACACAAAATTGGCTGGAATTATCCTTCAAGGTGACCAACACTACATTGGAACTCCATGCACTGTTTGAGAGCTCAATGACTCCTTGATCAAGCATTTTCTTGATTTCTCTCTTCTCTATTTCTCTTTTTCAAATAGGCAATCTGTGTGGAGGCTGCCTTATAGGAGTTGCATTTGCTGTTTTGATACGGTGTTTTACTAGGTGAGTCCTTCCAAGGTCATCAGATGACTTCGAGAAGATATGCTGGTACTTTATCAGTAAAGATGCTAGTCTTCTCTTCATTTTTAAGGTGGACAGAGCTCCTTTCCCATAAATCTTGTAGATGTTCTGGCAGTTTATCGGTTGCTGCTTCCGATTCCTCAGAAGATACAACATTGCACCGAGTTAAATATGGGTCTGGAATATGATAACAGGACCAGCATGTTCCAAGTTACATATGTGGATAAAAGACAACTGGTTTTGAGCCAAAGTTCAATATCTGTACCGCTTGATTCTCAACTTTTGAATGTATTATCCCTCTTGTGAGTGTGATTTTCTTGTCCTGCCACAATTTTGGAGAGGTCTCAATAGTGCCATTATCAGTTAGATGTTCTGATCCGGGTATTAAAACTGGCATCCACATTCGAGATTGAGTGGGTACAGTGATAGTCTCCTACACTACAACACGGCACACCATGTTGGCTTCTCCCCCTGTATAACATTGAATATCACCATAATCTGTGCAGAGGAGTAAACGTTTATAATCAATTTTGCTGACATGCTGCATCAGGAAATCTTGCCCTAAAATGGCATAGGGGTCTGTGTCACAAAGACATTCGTTCTATAAACTGAGGAACCAAGTGCTAGAGGAGATCGAAACATCCGTGCACTCTTAATTTATTGCCGTTTACATCAAGTAACTTTAAGTTTATTCGCTCAAGTAGAGGTTTCTTATCATGATCCATCATCAGGTATTTATCATAAGGAAGTATTGTGGAGGTAGAACCACTGTCTATTAGGAAATGTATTGGCAATCCATAGAGGTCACCTTTCACAAAAAGCCAATTATCCCATCTTCCTGTTGTTTTCCCATATGCCCCAAATGTATACAGTTTTCATATATGTCGCTTCTGTTCTTTTCTTTCCGAATAGATACTCTACAACCAGCAACACAAACTGAGGGTTAATGTACAATTCAACTATCATCACTTCTCCGTTTACACTCTGTCATTAGCAAATATATAAACATTACATATTATGTCATGTCCGTCAAACATCAACATACTTTAAGTTGTAGCCAAGACTGTTAAGCTTGGGTGAAGAGTACACAACTACCAATGAATGTAGTCTAGTTCCCTGCTTCATATGCTCCCTATGTTTTCACTCCGCTATACATATAGTGGAGTGCAAAGCTGGGAGTCTGTATTTTCATATTTGTTTTAATGTGGCACTCGACGGTTTCATATTTTGCATTGGGTTAGAATTTGAAAGAAAAATACTTTCCCCTGGTTTCCTCAATGGTTATACTGGGTATTTAAAAAGGACCTTGTATATCTTAGGTGTTGTTGAAAGAAGATTGAATTCCTTTTTGTTTGGTGTATGATTGATGGGTGTAATTTGGGTTGTAGAGTACACAGCTTGGCCTTACTCCAGATGTGCACCTTTCAAAAAAGTGCTTGCTCCACTTGGTCATTTTTACTTCCTGAACTTCATAGGTAAATTGTGAAAAAAAGAGCTGATAACTGTTTTTACATTTGATATATTGATAATTCATTGATTGCACTTTCAGAAGCTGGTATTGCCTATTCTGGCAAAATTCATTTTTCCTATTTTAATAGGTGCTAAGGATAGTGTACTTCAGACAAATTCGGGCTGAGTTTTGGAGCATCAAAGTAGCATAGAGGTATGCCAATATTCTGTCCAATGTGCATGTTTTAAATGCAAACAGCTTGACCTTACATATGTCACTCTCTCTGGTGAGCGCCCCCTTAAAGAGCACATAGGTATTATTATTGTATGATTTAATTTTGAGTGTATTACTGAAATATTTAAGTCACAAGTGTCAAAACAGTCCTTTTGAATAATTCTCATGTATTTCCCCCCACAGAAGAGTATTTATTAGTGTCAGAGTCTCAAACAAGTACATCCCCCTCCCTTATCATCGAAAGTGAGCTATTTTAAAAATTTGCTTTACATTTTGTCAACATAGCAACCAGTGTTATGCTGAAAGACAGGAACATGAAACTAGCCATAATTATTCCTGAGATGTCAACAATAAATATTTTACAGTTTGAAAAGGGATGGAACAGATGAGGTTCATAAGGTCAAAGGTCAACGGGTAAAATATTTGCTTATTGTTTAATATGGAAGAAAGCAAATTTGCTTTGTCATCATTTATTTTTTAATTTCATTGCAGATAAATGAAAAGAAACATTTTCACTATATATTTCTTTTACTTAATGGTACAGTTTTAAATTTAAGTTGACCTTATTCCTATATTCTAAGACTTCTGATTTCCCCATAATTACGGTCACTACTCACACAAACATGCCTCATGGCAAATTATGTAAGCAAGAGCAAAATAAGCATCATTAGCTGATTTTCATGCGTAAAATCAATTGTTATGTGACTAGGCTCGTACAATGTAACAAAGAAAAGAGTCAAGCCAACAACCTTTGTTAAATTTAACAAAAATAATTTATTTCCCTAGAAAACAAAGTAAAAATATGAGAATGGACTTACTTAATCTAATCCAAAAATTAATCCTAGAATTTAAAAGGATAAGTCCTGTCACTAAAAAGTTTTAAATGATTCATAGTTCGAATCCCAATAAAGTTCCAAGATAAAATGCAATGACGTCTTCTATAATCTGTTCTGTGTTAATGAATCAAGCATAGTATTCCGGCAATAGATTTCTGAATAATTTCCAATAAATGTCTTTGTCCAAGAATTTTGATAAGCACTGGTATTTTCAAGGTAATGGAAAATATTAAATCCAAAAAATAGAAGAATTTTAAATCAAACTGGCATCAACATTAAAAACACCTTGAGCTCTGAAGGTGTAAACTACAACTGACTATTTCACTATAAAATATCTGTTTTAACCCTTAACTAAAATGTAGTTTAGACCCCGTGATGGGTCACGTGATCCGAACAACGCAGTAATATAATAATTCAATTAGCACATAGGCTAGTATAGCCTTAGCTAAGAATCAATGACTCCCACACTGGAAATAAATTTAAAAAAGCTTCTTTACAATAGAGGTGACACAAGCCAAGAATGAATTTGGTTACGACCAATGATTTTCACTCTGTTTTTACCAATTCAAAACCAAGGTCAGGAACTTTTAAGGTCAGCTAAAAATATAATGTAGCAACAAACTGCGTGTTTATCAGGTAAAAACAGAAAACTGAATTTGCTAGAGAAAAAGTCAAATCCAGTGAATAAAGATATCATTACAATAACGTAATGAAATAAAAATAAAATAAAAAGTCATTTAAAACTAACACACAAGGAATTAAATTACATATAGGTAACACTTCCCTTTTAATGAAAAAGAAAGATTTATATAATATAGCTTTCTTTGTACCATATGTAAATTATACATGAGGTAAAACAAAATTACATAAGAAAAAACTTTTATGAATTAGACAAAGTGTGCATGAAATAGTAGTTCTATACATGGCAAAGTGCATCTGCAATTAAATTGTCTTTTCCCATGATGTGCCTGATGTCAAGATTATATTCCTGT
Source organism: Megalonaias nervosa (assembly GCA_016617855.1). Lineage (NCBI taxonomy): Eukaryota > Metazoa > Mollusca > Bivalvia > Unionida > Unionidae > Megalonaias > Megalonaias nervosa. The sequence goes on along the minus strand of JAECUM010008639.1, from coordinate 103,006 downwards.
AACAACAAACTCCACCTTAATAATCTTTGATTTTTATTTTTCATCTTGTCGATGAAAGTAAGGGGGTTGTGATTACTGAACACAACAATCGGAGAAGGAGCTGAGCTAAGGTAAACTTCAAGATGCTGTAATGCCAATATTAAAGTCAAACTTTCCTTCTTGATTGTTGAGTAGTTTCTTTGGTGCTTATTTAATTTCTTAGAAAAATAGCACACTGGATGATCAACACCATTTCTATCTTCTTGAATCAATACTGCCCGAACCCCAACATCACTTGCATCAACAGATAGCTTGAATTGTTGACTGAAATTTGGAGCTGTATGAACTGGTGCACTTTTAAGTATGGCCTTGAACTTGTCAAATGCCTCCTGACATTTCTCAATACAAAGAAACTTATTTTTCTTGCTTAATAAATTTGTCAGGAGTTCAAGAATATTAGAAAAATTGGAACAAAATTTCCAATAGTATCCAGCCATACTTAATAATCGCATCAGTTACATTTTACTGACAGGCACAGGGAAATCGGAGATAGCCTTGAACTTAGCATCTATAGGTTTAATTTGTCCATGTCCTAGAAATGTTACACAAGCACAGCAGAATTCACTTTTGGAGAAATTAGTTGTCAAACTTGCATCAGTGAGTCTGGCAAAGAATTTCCGAATTGTTGCTAAATATTCTTTCGAGGTGTCGTCGTAGATGATGACATCATCAATGTAAGCATCACAATTATCTGGACCAGAGGTAATCGTATTCATCAAACATTGAAAAGTACTTGGTGAACCTTCATCCCAAACGGCATTACTTTATATTGATTCAGTCGATCTGGAGCCACAAGTGCCGATATTTCCTTTGCCCTTTCTGTTAGCGGAATTTGCTAAAATCCTTTCAGAAGGTCAAATTTGGTAACATACTTGGCATTTCCAATTTTATCAATGCAGTCATCGATTCTTGGTAATGGAAATGAATCTGTTTTTGTCACATTGTTAACCTTCCTGGAATTAGTGCACATACGGAAAGTTTTATCTGGTTTCAGAACAAGAATACATGGTGAACTCCAGTCACTTTTACTTGGCTCTATCAAATCATTCTCCAGCAAATACTGAATTTTTTTTTTCCCAAGTGTTCCAGTTTGATAGGGTTCAGCCTGTATGGGTGTTGTTTCACAGGCTTGGGATTCACAATTTCAGCGTCATGAAAAATTTTGTTTGTCCTCATAGGAACATCTGGAAATAAGTGCTCATATTCAAATAATAACTGTTTAAGTTCATTCCTTTCTTCTTGTTGCAAGTACGAAAGTTTCTGGTCCAGACTATTCATAATTTCCGAATTCCGAAGATTTGTTCTTCCAAAATCAGTAGAGACCGATTGAATGTCTTCACTTAAATCCTCAGTGAGTGGGACAGGTACAACTAAATTAATTGCGTGATTTACCTGGCTATCTCTCTCAGTATACTAGTACTCTATTAATTTATATAGATCAGAGTACTATTATAATAATTTAACTCATCTATTTTCTTCTTAACTTTCTAAGGGCCATACAGTCTAATTTGAAGAAAATTTTGAAGAATGAGAAAGAGAGAAAGAACTCTATTAGCAGACTCAAAAGTTCTCTCCATTAATGTTCTGTGAAACCATAATTTCACGTCTGACTTAAATTGCTGAGTTCCAAATTCAATCATAACTAGCTGGAAAATTCCAGACATAAAATTTGACCCTTGATCCGATTGGACAGATTTGGGAAGGCCAAATGGAGTAAAAAAACTTTATCAAAGCTTTTACTGTAGTTTTTGTTTTAATATTCCTCAAAGGAATTGCCTCTGGGAATCTTGTTGACTCACACATAATGGTCAGCAAGTATTGGTTGCCTGACGTGGTCTTAGGTAAGGGACCAACACAATCTATCATAATTCTGCTATATGGTTCATCAAATGCAGGAATAGGTTGCAGATGAGCCTTAGGAATCTTCTGATTGGGTTTTCCTACCATTTGACAAGTATGACAAGATCTGCAGTATTTACAAACATCACCTTTGATTTTTGGCTATAAAAGTGAGTCAAGATCTTGTGATGAGTCTTATTAATTCCTAAATGACCAGCCAGAGGAGTTTCATGGGCCAGGCTAAGTATTTCCTGTCTGTAAGATTTTGGAAATACAGTTTGATAGTTCACTGACCACTCATCAGCAGCAGGTACCTCGGGAGGTCTCCATTTTCTCATAAGAATTCCATTTTTAATGACATAACAGACAGGTACTTCAGTGGCTTCAGTTTCACTAATGGCTCTCTGAAACAAACAGGAGATCTCAGGATCTTTTTCCTTTTCGATGACAAGTGATTGTTGTTTGTCACCCTGATTAGATAAAAAGAATGGTTGGTTGGTTGGTTAGTTGAATTTTTATGGCACACCAGCACTATGAGGCTATTTAGCGCCATACAAAAGGTTACATCTTTCATCATTTAAAAGTGGTAAAAGGTTTCGTATCGACCAGCGATACGAAACCAAGCAGTTGAAGGTAAAACGATAAAATGGTAACGGTGATAAATAAATAAAGTTTCCCGATCAACGGGGAGTGCAAATGATGTATGACAAGGAAAACAGATGAAAGGTAATTAAAATCTAACGACGGTATATATAGCACATAAAACTGTTCAAGGTGATAGCATACAAGCTATAGCTTATGATAAATATTTACTTCCTTCAGGAAGTATATAATATAGGAAACGCTAACTGTATCAAAGAGCTCCCTAATGTCATGCACATTGTAATAATGATTACATGTAGGTTGGAGGTCGAAACACTCCAACATAAAGTGCTTAATGGTGAATGGTTCATTGCAAGATACGCACTCTGGTGGGTCTTCTCCTTTTAGTATGTAGGAGTGGGTTAAATAAGTATGACCAATTGGAATTCTTGCAATGACTACTTCCTCCCTACGGACGGCTCTGTAGGAAGGAGTCCATTTCCTAGGGTTGGCTTGATGGCATGAAGTTTGTTATTCACGGCATCGTTCCATGATGCCTGCCATTTCTGACGTAAACATTCTTTGATACTACGTTTAAAATCAGTATACGGTGTTTTAAAATCAGATGGTTCCAGTGATAGGGCCATTTTAGCAGCGCAGTCTGCCTTGTCATTACCTTTAATTCCAATATGGCTGGGTAGCCAACAGTATACTATATTGTGGGAAGTACTCAGCTCAGTATGTTTGAGGAGAATATTGGTTAATAATGGATTCTCCAGTTTTCTATTATGTAGTGACTGAAGTACTGATAGTGAATCGGAGAAAATGATGCTGTTTAAAATACACTTGCTTTCAATATATTGCAATGCAAGGTCTATTGCTCTGATTTCGGCTGAGAAAATTGATGTACCATTTGGCAAGCGAACTTTTGTTGTGTGTTTTCCACTAACGAAGGCTGCAGCAGCCTTTTCCTCATCTTTTGATCCATCAGTATATATTCTTGTATAATTTTCAAATTGGGTGATTAGTTCATGGTAAGAGTTGTGGAAGATAGAAGGGTTTGTCTCCGATTTTTTCCATCGTATAACGTGAAAAGTATTTTTGGTTGTTGAAGTAGCCAGGGAGGTGTTTTGGAGACGGACATTTTCTGAATTTTTGAAAGATCAATTTTGGTACTGTCAAGGCATGGTGATATTCTAATGCCAAAGGTAGGTATGACGTTTGGTTTATTGTCATATAAGGTTTTATATTTGGGTTCAAAAACAGCCGAAAAAGCAGGGTTCAGAGGGTTTGATCTTAATTTGACAGCATACTGTGCGGAAAGCATTTCTCTACGTTGTGATAAAGGGGGTTCGTTCGCTTCAACGAGTAGGCTTTCACACGGGGATGTCTTAAATGCTCCCAGAGCAAGTCTTATTCCCTGATGATGAATTGGGTCAAGAATCTTCAAATAGGACTTCCTAGCTGAACCACAGACAACGCAACCATAGTCTAGTTTCGAGCGAATAAATGCTCTGTATAAACTGAGTATGACTTTCCTATCAGCACCCCAGTCAGTGTGCGCTACTACTTTAAGTAAATCTAGAGATTTCAAGCATTTAGCTTTCAAATTCTTCAGGTGTGGAATAAAAGTCAGTTTTCTGTCGAAGATAATACCTAAAAATTTTGCTTCCTCAACAACTGGAATAGGTGTTCCGTCCAGCGTGAGTTTAGGTCCATCGTGATGTCTTCGTAACTGACAGATAAAGAGAATGAGTAGTTAAAAGAGGATCACTGTGATCAATACCTTTAGATTGATCCAAACAAGGAGTGAAAGTGACCTCATCAAAAGCCCGACCAATACATATGTCAGCTAAAGGAATATTTTCGTTATCAAAATCAGTCTCAACAGCTTTCTTTGCCATAGCTCTAGTAACTGCACAAGCTGGGTATAAATCAGGGAATTCTTTATCAATAGGATCAACTTTTTGATCCAAACAAGGCTTGTCAGTTACAGTTGGATTAATCACAACCTTGTCTCCAGCTAGGTCATTGCCTAGTAACAAATGAAGACGGGTAAAGAAGACTCTATTCTGACTGTCACAGGTCCTGAAACTAAGCCTGATGACAAATTTACAGAATGGTGAGGAACATTAACATAGCCGCACTCTACTCCCTGAGTGAGAACACTCTCATTAGAAGAAGACTTCTCAGAAAAAGGCAAAGTACTTGATAATAAAAGACTTGGAGATGTTGCTGTATCCCTTAAAATTTTAATAAGGATAGGATTGGCCAAATCACCCATGAGTGATATAGAACCCTTCGATATGAATGGTTCATAATTCTCCATAATAAAATCAGACAAGGTTTATCAGACCCAACAAATGTATTGTTTTCAGTGCATGAGCATGACCTTGACCTCTTAGAAATAAGAGCATTTGGGATAGGTCTGTCTTGATTCCGATGCTTATATTTCAGTTTGAAGCAATCAGTAATAACGTGTCCTTTCTTCTTATTATAGGTACACGTAGGAAGAGACAAGGATTTTGAATCAAGCTTATCAGAAACTTGATTTTTAAAAGTTGTGCCAGATTGAGTGTTAGAAGGAGTCGTATTACGCTGAAATACCTTTTTTCCAGTAGACAGCTGAGTGGAAGGCTTGCCTACAACAGGAACTTTATGAGTTAAGAAATACTCATCAGCAGCATGAGCAGCATTTTCCAAGGTTCCGATCTTACGCTCGTAAAGATACATCCTAATGTCACTATGGACGCAGTTCCTAAACTCTTCAACTAACATGAGTTGTCTGAGACTTTCGTAATCTTTGTTAACCTTTCTAGAAGAGCACCACCTATCAAATTGTTGTGCTTTTTCCCATGCAACTTCGACATAGGTCTTGTCAGTTGGTTTTCTAGAATTCCTGAATTTTTGCCGATAATCCTCAGGGACTAACACATAAGACTTCAAGATACAGTCTTTAACCACATCATAGTCAGCACTTTGTTGTAGTGACAGTGAAAAATAAATATTACCAGCTCTACCAGTAAGTCCAGTCCTATGCTCCCTTGGCCATTTTAAATTTTCCACAATTTTTTCAAAACGAGGAAAATCTCTCTCTACTTCTTTTTCCAGAAAAGGGGGCACTAACTTGATATTTTTTGAAAACATCAAAAGTAGGGGAGTGTTTTCCTTTTGCTAGCTCTCATTCTTTTAACTTAATTTGAAATTCCCTTTCATCCTTCTCTCTTTGCATCTGTGTTTCTCTCTTTTTTCAAGTTGTAACTGCAATTGTGTATCTGCTTTTTCTTTCTCAAACTGCATTTGTCTTTCTTGCCTTTCTCTTTCCATTTGTATCTTTTCTATCTGAAACTGAACCTGACTCATCTTTAATTCCAACTTTTTTCAAAATGTCCAAACCCTCAAAAAATTCTCTACTTTTGATGATACTGTGAAAAAGCCAGTTAATTTCACTAAAAATTTCAAACAAAATGTGAAATAGTACTTGGGATTTAAATACTAGGGGAAATTTAAATTTCAAAAAACAATTTTCTGAAATATTTTAGCCAAAATTCATATATCCCAAGGACGAATGCCCAATTTTCTTTGTTACATGACTAGGCTCATACAAAGTAACAAAGAAAAGAGTCAAGCCAACAAGCTTTGTAAAATTTAACAAAAATAATTTATTTCCCTAGGAAACAAAGTAAAAGTATGAAAAAGGACTTATGGTTTGTGAATCTAATCCAAAAATTAATCCTAGAATTTAAAAGTATAAGTCCTGTCACTACAAAGTTCTAAATGAATCAAAGTTCGAATCCCGATGAAGTTCCAAGATAGAAGGTGATGACGTCTTCTATAATCTGTCCTGTGTTGATGTGTCAACAGTTCCTTGTTGAATTTTATGAATCAAGAATAATATTCTGGCTTTAGATTTCTGAATAATTTCCAATAAATGCCTTAGTCCAAGAATTTTGATGAGCACTGGTATTTTCAAGGGAATATAAATTATTAAATCCAAAAAATAGAAGAATTTTAAATCAAACCGGCATCAACATTAAAAACACCTTGAGCTCTGAAGGTGTAAACTACGACAGACTATTTTACTATAAAATATCTGTTTTAACCCTTAACTAAAACGCAGTTTAGACCTCGTGATGGGTCACGTGATCCGAACAATGCAGTAAAATAATATGTCAATTAGCACATAGGATAGTATAGCCTTACTAAGAATGAATGATTCCCAGACTGGAAATGAATTTAAGAAAAGCTTCTTTGCAACAGAGGTGACACAAGCCAAGAATGACCTTGATTACGAACAGTTACTCTGATTTTACCAATTCAAAACCAAGGTCAGGAACTAGGTCAGCTAAAAATATAATGTAGCAACAAACTGCATGTTCATCAGGTAAAAACAGAAAACTGAATTTTCTAGAAAAAGTCAAATCCAGTGAATAAAGTTATCATAACAATAAACGTAATGATATAAAAATAAAATAAAAAGAAATTTAAAACTAACACACAAGCAGTTAAATTACATATATGTAACACAATGTTAATGTACCATTTTATACAGAATGTCATACATAATGATTTCAAAATAAAAAAAAATAATTGCATAAATTTTTATATTTGTTTTAAGGTGGCATTCTACAGTTTCGTATTTTGCATAGGGTTAGAATTTTAAAGAAAAAGAATTTCCATGGGTTTCCTCACTGGTTATACTGAGTATTTAAAGAAGACCTTGTATATCTTAGGTATTGTTGAAAGAACCTTTACTTCCCTTTATTTTGGTGTGTGATTGATGGGTGTAATATGGGTTACAGAGTACACACCTTGGCCTTACTCCAGATGTGCACCTTTCAAAAACGTGCTAGCTCCACTTGGTCATTTTCACTTCCTGAACTTCATAGATAAATTGTAAAAAAAACAGAGCTGATAACTTTTTTTACATTTGATATATTTGGCAATTCATTCATTGGACTTTCAGAAGCTGGTATTGTCTAGTCTGGCAAGATTCATTTTCCCTATTTTAATAGCTGATAAAGATAGTGCACTTTAAACAAATTCACGCTGATTTTTGGAGCACAAGGGAGCAGTCATTTTAGTTAGCAGTGTGCTAAGATCATTTACATTTTCCAAATGTACAATATCCAAAGAAATGTCAGCCGCATTGCATCAAAGTAGCATAGAGGTATGCCAACATTGTCTCCACTGTGCATGTTTTAAATGCAAACAGCTTGACCTTACATACATCACTCTCTCAAAGTACTTAAGAACTGGTGAGTGCCCCCTTAAAGAGCACATAGGTATTATTATTGCATGATTGAATTTTGATTGTCAGTCTGGAATATTTAAGTTGCAAGCATCAAAACAGACCTTTTCAATAATTATCATTAATTTTCCCCCACAGAAGAGTATTTATTAGTGTCAGAGTCTCAAACAAGTACAGACCCCCCCCCATGATAAAAAGTCAGGTATTTTAAAAATGTGCATTACATTTTGTCAACATAGCAACCAGTGTTATGCTGAAAGACAGGAACATAAAAATTGCCATAATTATTCCTGAGATGTCAACAATAAATTTTATAGTTTGAAAAGGGATGGAACAGATGAGGTTCATAAGGTCAAAGGGTAGAATATGTGCTTATTGTTTAATATGGAAGAAAGCAAATTGGCTTTTTCATCATTTAGCTTTTAATTTCTTTGCAAATAAATGAAAAGAAACATTTTCACTATATATTTCTTTTACTTAATGCAACAGTTTTAAATTTAAGTTGACTATATTCCTGTATACTAAGACTTCTAATTTCCCCATAATTAAGGTCAATACTGACACAAACATGCCTCATGGCAAATTATGTAAGCAAGAGCAAAATAAGCATAATTAGCTTATTTTCATGCGTAAATTCAATGTTAATGTACGATTATAATCAGAACGTCATACATAATGATATGAAAATTAAAAAAATAATTGCATAAATTTTTATATTTGTTTTAAGGTGGTGCTCTACAGTTTCATATTTTGCATAGGGTTAGAATTTTAAAGAAAAAGAATTTCCTCGGGTTTCCTCACTGGTTGTACTGGGTATTTAAAGAAGACATTGTATATCTTGGGTATTGTTGAAAGAACCTTTAATTCCCTTTATTTTGGTGTATGATTGATGGGTGTAATATGGGTTACAGAGTACACACCTTGGCCTTACTCCAGATGTGCACCTTTCAAAAACGTGCTAGCTCCACTTGGTTATTTTCACTTCCTGAACTTCATAGGTAAATTGTAAAAAAACAGAGCTGATAACTTTTTTTACATTTTATATATTTGGGAATTCATTCATTGCACTTTCAGAAGCTGGTATTGTTTATTCTGGGAAAATTCATTTTCCCTATTTTAATAGCTGCTAAGGATAGTGTACTTTAGACAAATTCAGGCTAATTTTTGGAGCACAAGGTAGCAGTCGTTTTAGTTAGCAATGTGCTAAGAACATTTGCATTTTCCAAAGATGCAATATCCAAAGAAATGTCAGCCACATTACATCAAAGTAGCTTAGAGGTATGCCAACATTCTTTGCACTGTGCATATTTTAAATGGAAATAGCTTGACCTTACATATATCACTCTCTCAAAAGTAGATAACTTGTGATCCCCCCCAATGATGTTATGTATTTATTGGTGTCAGATTCTCAAACAAGTACAGCCCCCTCCCTTATGATAAAAAGTATGTCATTTTAAAAATGCGCATTACATTTTGTCAACATAGCAACAAGTGTTATGCTGAAAGACATGAACATGAAACTAGCCATAATTATTCTTGAGATGTCACCAATGAATTTTACAATTGAAAAGGGATGGAGCGGATGCAGTTAATAAAGGTCAAAGGATAAAATATTTGGTTATTGTTTAATATGGAAGAAAGCAAATTTGCTTTGTCATCATGACAGAGACAATTTTGGTTCCGTTGTTGTCCCTCTTTATATGGTTGTTTCATCACTACGTTGACGGTACTGGATTTGTAAAGTGCTTTTTGGTGAGCCCTTAAAACGACATAGTCTGTATGATCAAAGTAGCATTGTTTGATATCTTATGAAATGTCACGACTCAGTTGTTTTAAACTAAGGAATGTATTTCTCTAAGTTACAAAGTGAAAGTTTAAGAAGAACTTAAAGTATTGTGAATTAAACCTCCAATAATCCTGGAGATTTTATCACAAGTGCAATCACACAGAATGTTCCCAATTAATTCAGGTAATCTTCAATGTGCGAAAGTACCAATATTCTTAATATATCACACTTATATAATCCAAAATGTCTTATATTAATTCACAATAATCCAAACGTCAAAAAAGTCACTAAGCACTTTGTAATTCCAACAAATAATTTAAATAATTTCTTCCAAATGATGTCTGAACAGAACTATAAACTCTGATCATAGATTCCATAAGACTGATATTAAAAACAGGACTGAGAACTTTGTTTACAAATCCTATACTATTTCACTTGACCCAAGACACAGTAGAGTTTCTTAGGGAAAAATCGTGGTGTTAAAGCAAAGTAAAGATCTTTTTTTAAACTGTGAGAAAAGACAGGTAGTCCTAAACTGTACTCTCAGTCACGGATAAAAAATCAAGCACAATATATATTAAATATACATGACAGAGGAAACAATTGACAAGCTACAACTTGAATATATTAAAATTCCATCTTTAATTAATTCAGGGATGGCCCTCGGTTTAAAAAAGTTGTCACCAGAAAATCGCCAACCTCAATATTTTGTTGCCAATTTTCAAAACACGTCGCCATTCTCTTACTACAGTACTATCCGTTTGTCTCCTCATCCTCGGGACCAAGGTAATAATGTCGACATAAGTGGATGTTTAGATAAGTGGGGTGGGGGTGGTGAAAATAAATTTGAAATTTCGCATACAAATGAAATTTTAAGAGATGGCCTGTCGTTCAGTGACTAGGATTTTCGCAGAGAAAAAATAGAAATTTTGATTAAATGAAAACAATTAGTCTGAAATATACTTATATATTGTCAACATATATTTGTGTAGTACACTCCACAATGTGTTAACTAATATACCCCTATGTCGGCCAAATCTTTGCGTCTGGTAATTCTGCACAACGATATGTCATTTATGTAAACATTGGATCACGTGTTACTTCTGGTCAAAAATCCATTTTGTATCAAGAAAGAATGATCGTATTTTAATTAAGGAAAGTGATATTCATAAAGTGTACAAAAATATGCCGTATTTAGACTTGAAATGCATATGAAAATGTGATTTCAAAATGGCATCATGAAGACCCACCACTCCATGACCTTCTTGATACTGTAACCCAGAAAATCCTATTTACTACGCATCTTTTAGAATCATACAAATAAATACATTATATAAAAGATGGAAATATATACCTTAAAACAATTCTGCATCTTAATCCAAGTTTCCAATTTTGCATGAAGTTGCCACACATACAAAATCCTCTGCTACCTAATGTGTCAACTTGCTGCTAGAACGGGATTCTCAAGAAATTCCCCAGCGTATAGTCTGTTTCTGAATTCTGTAGTCATTTTTCCCCATCAACAAGACGTTGTAAACACATTACATCCTATTCATTGTTGTGTCTCTTCCACATAATAGCTTGTTTTTTAGAAAATGTTGAACTTTTACTAATTATTTTACAAGATCGGTTTAGTTTGCATAATATCTCATGCCATTTGTTGGCATTGTTACGTTGAATTTTGTAAAACTAACTATAAACCTGACCTAATTACTTGGTTGAAATGCTGACAGAAACAGTCCAAAGTAATGTATTTCATTTCCATTGCCAGGTTGATAAACATTACATCTTTTCAAAGCTGTGTGCAGAATAGGCCGACATATTGCGAGTCATGAAAACACTGGAGGGTGGGGGTGGTGGTATCCCATGTGTCCAAAATTAATATTATTTTGAACAGAATATTCTGGTGACAATTGCCTCTTTTCAAATGGTAAGCATTGCTGTATTTTATTTTTGTCAATCGGTCGAATTCGATACGCGTTTAGCTTCAGTATTGGAGACGGAAACCTTAAGTGCGCAGAAATGCCAGACATCATTGTATGTACATACATATGAAAAATCCATGAATTCGAATGTTAGAAAGTTCATGTGTCTGTCAAATCCCATTAGAAATAGCAACCCCAGCTGATTTTTCATTGTCATTTAATTGCTTTTAAAACACTGCTAAAAGACAGATCTAATCTCAAGCAGCATAGAACAATTTAAATTTTGAAAATATCTCTACTAGAAGTAAACTTATGACATTTTAAAGTTGCCAATTTTCTATCAGTTTGCTCACCTTTTTCCTTATAATAATACTGTCACACGTGATAAATCCATGACACCAGAAAAAAAGGAAATTTGACATAAATTGATTTTGTTATTTTTAATGATAAATTCATAAAACTTTCCAGCTTTATGTAAAACAACATGCTGGACTCGTATTTGCCATTATTGAATATGTACGTTTAAACAGGGAAAGTTATTTCAAGAAAAATCTCACCAATATTTAAATTTTGTTTGTAATATTTTGTGTGCTAACACACACAGCAACATGTTAATATATGGTGTTAAATCAAAAATGTTTCTTTTCTCCACAGCAAAACCATTCAAATAGAAATTTTAATAAAGTTAATGCTGGTAACTATGTATCAAATCCAAGGCTTTACTGATCATGGATTATGCATAAAATTTCAAGTTTAATTATTGTCATGGTAATTGGAAAATCTCATATTTTACTTCCTACATTACTATAAATGTCACCATTCGGTTGAATTAATTGAGTTGTAAATTGTTTTCATTGTTGATGAAACACATCTTAGTCTGTAACGTAGTTCTTCACACATCATTTAAAAGAATTTTTTTTTGGTATTGTTTAAACGATTTGAACGAGAAAACTAAATTCGATGTTAACTGCGATATCGCATGGTTATTAAGAACGGTCGTCTCGACAAATTCTCAAAAAACGATCGCTTTAAAAATAAAAGAATATATGATAAAACTCGATTTAGAACCATGTATTTGTTACCCACAAGTTGTAGACACTATATTATGGACATTTACTAATCGATATGGCATTGAACTACTGGTTACAAACGTTTGTTTACTAACATCGTAATATATTCAAGATGGCGTCCATAGTACATGCTCAGCGAAGTACAAAAACTCCTTACCTTTAAAGCAAAATCCGGCACACTAAATCTCTTTTGCGACAGAAGTTTTATACATGAAATTAAAGATGAGAATATGTACAATCTAATGACGTGTGAAGAATGTTGGTAAACTTTGAGGATCGCGTACGATCGGCACTTGAATTTGCATCACTACATCTTCAGCATGGCTTGTGATATTTTAATTCTTCTAATTCCGCACTAACCATCATTTAATTTTCTGATTGGCTGGAAATTTTCATGAATATTCATAGTCATTAACCCGGTCGCATAATTTTCCAAATGAACCACACGTTACACACAGGTCAAGGCAGTATTGATTTTGTGCGGGAAGCGTAAATTACCTGTAATTTACTTTTCAACCTGCGATAAAGTGTAAATCCAAATAAATAACACTTACAAGTAATACATATTTAGAAAGATAATTTTATTGGCTTTTATTTCATATATATTTTATGTCAGTCTTTAATACAGAAAGTTACTAACATATGGAAAAAGTGCAGTGACCATGTAAAACTGGGACAATTCTAAGGGATATATGCCCTGCACTGGGGTTGCTATTAGAAAACACAACTAAGACATATATAAAAAATGGTATTCCTCATTTGATCTTCATCCCATTTGTCAACAAAGACATTTCACGGAACAATACACTCAGATATTTAGTATCCAAGTAGCACGTAGCTGTATAGTTGTTTATGTTACATGAACATGTACTTAAATTGGCCTAGATTTTGGTCAACCAGAGACAACTACCATGATGACGAGTCTACCCAAGGGATGAGGCTGTTCACAGGGAACTGAAAACATGTGAACAAATTAACAAATTAAAAAGTTTTAACATTCTTGCGAGATGTCCCACCTTCATTTAACTCGACAACAAGATATCTGTTGTTCAAAATGTTGGAACTTTATTTTGGGTTATAAATCGACATTGATAGTGATCGTAATCATGAACTTCTTTGTTGCAAACAGGAAACTTTCATTGCACAATAAATATGTTCCAATCACTACGAAAAATGAAACAATGCTTTTATTTAAGTTTGTTGCCAACTTTCTTTGATCAAAGGTCTTCAGCTTGTTTTGATGAAGGTTCCTGTGTTATTGAAGGCGCCTCTAAAGGTGCTCTTTGAAGGACCAAACAAATGCCCGTTTGTTAAATTGTAAAACATTGAGACAGATTTTTTTTCATTTGCTTAGTATATATACAGAACGATCGATGCTTCAGATGTAATCAGTCTTCTTTGAAGTTTCAGCAAAACTATTGTTTCTGGTACATTTTTCAGAAAGGAAAGAAACTGCCATCGTCTTAGAGATTGTAGTAATTCCCATTCCTGCCTTCAGAGATAGTCAAATGTAGCTTGTCAGGTAGTATGACTATTTGGTTTATATTACTACACCGAGTACTAAGGCCAGACATCAGCATAAGCGGATTATGGTATAACAATTCTTTGTTAGAGTGGTTTGTCAATATGAACAAAATGACTTGTTTGTAACATTAGATTCCAGAGCAATTTATGTTTATATCCAAGTTTGCGGCTTCCTGTCATGGTGCCTTTGAATTTCTCAACTGCAAACCCAAGACTATATATTCAATTTTTAACAGCAAAAAATGTCACCAAAAAGATCGCCAGATGGTATATTTTGTCGCCAATAAGGAAAAAAAAAATCGCAAATTGGCAACATTGGCAAAGTCCAGGGCAATACCTGATTAATGATTACAAAACAGTTCTCAGATGGTAAAAGGAATAAAATTCCATTGTTGAAGTGGCATTATAGATACTTATGTAAGAAAGCATTATATGGCTATGAAGATCATTCATATCTAGTATATGGCTCTCTGCATCAGGAAAGAAAATGGTCATTTTATTATGTAAAGAGTCGGCAATACAGGGACAAGAAGTGTTTGAAGGTCTGTCAGTGGTATATTGCTCAGATGTTTTCTGCTAATACAATATATGGAAGTATGATTAATCTGGAAAGTATCAATCTACCAGAGGAAGACACAAAAATGCTTGCGGATATACCTATTCTTCATTCCAAAATATTATATGTTTTGAGTGCAAAAATGTGTGTGAACATGAAGCAGGAATACCTATTGACAACTAATTGCAAGAATTGCAACATAATGTTGAAACATACGATGATATCTCTCTGATGGTTTATGCCTCTCTGAAGAAAATCCACCATGTCCCCATCATACTTGCCCCCAAAAGCTGTCTTATGGATGCAGAAAGTGGCTTGCAAAAATGAGCTAAAACTAGCCTAACACTGAGCATGTGTAATGGGCTGTATTGGCCCTAGTATTGCTGGACAGAAGGATGTGTGTGTGTGTGTCTGGTTTGGATTTTACAGATAGCTTTAATAATTTTGCAGTCATATCGCCATGATGTCTGCAGCATGGCAGTTTGTAGTGATGTCTAGCACTGAGGCATCATGCCACAGACATATAGCATGATGTCCCATCCAGTCCTATTATCCTGACACCAGGCCGACCAGTCCTAACACTAACCTCTTAATGCTGAGTGCCAGCAAGGCAGTTGTTAGTACCATTTTCTTAAGTCTTTGGCATGACTTGGCTGGGGTTCGAACTCATGACCTCCCACATCAGAGGTGGATGATCTAACTGCAAGGCCAATGGAACGGTCACTGGATAGAAGGAAAATTTACACCATGATAGTGGTCTTCATAAAGATGTTGTTGGACTCGCAGTACTAATTCAGGTCCCATAGTAAACCTATGGAGACACTATAATACAAAAAATTCAGTGACTCTAAATATGTGAATGCTCATACTGATAGTATACTGATAGATTTTATCAGTATAGACATAGCCTTAATTCCAGCTTATGTGTAGAGAAAACCAAACAAGTCACAGTGTATTTTGGATCTGCATGATTTTGAAACACATGCTTTCAATTCTGCACTAAATAATCAGGTGCTAGTTTCAGTAATGAGTTTTCTAAAGTCAAATCTTTAAAGGACTGAAATTCCATTTAGTAACAGATGGCCTCTTTTTTCCTGTTACAAATAGAATAAGCTTCCAAACAATTATTTTACAAAAATTTTATTTTTATTATCAACCAATCCTGGCCAGACCCATATATACCTTATTTAATCTTCATCCATTTCTTAATCGGTCCCATTCTTCCATTATATATACTGTGACTCACTGTATTAATGATATATAAGAATTGGACCCAGTCTAGGAATTAATGAACAAAACATATACTTCATAGTATACATGGGTTTGGCTGGCCAGGATTGTTTGATAAAGTAAACTTTTAGTCAAATTAATCTTCTGAGTGTTTATCTTAGTTGTAACTGAAAAAATTAGACAATGTTTAATTGATTGAATTTCAATCCTTTTATAGATGAGAGTAACTGGAAAACTCCTTTCTGTAATTAGCTCCTGACTCACTGGTGTGGAATTAAAAACACATTTTAAACACATGTAGAGCCATAAAATGCCTCAAACCTGTATGGTGTTTCTCTACAGATGAGCTGGAACTAAGGATGCATTTGTGTTGATAAATATAGATGTGATCACATACATTCAGAAACTTAAAGTTATTGAATTTTTAATATCATGGTGTTTGCATGGCTTTACTATTGGAGTTGAATTAGTATCTGCTGTCCAATGGTTCCACACATGCATAAGCAATTAACTTTACATAAATGCAAAATTATGATTCTGTTTGTGGATAACAAGCAAAATGAATACCGTTGGTATACATCAGAGTAACTATCAGTTGGGTATTACACATATTTTCAGATATGGCAATTACTGCCATGAATGAGGGAGGAGGTCGAGTGAGTATTTTTGACTGCTAGTTGGAGTGTTTTCCAAACTGGTTAATATCTATTCAATTATACATATATAGAGTTTATACAGTTTACCATTTATAGAGTAATTATGGTAAGCAATGTGATATTTCCCAGTTGTATTTTCAAACATTATGCTTCAGATCTGATCACTGAGATCTTTTCCACCAATGCTTAATGGTGATGACTCCACACGATTCTGTTTTCCAACAGAAAAGGATTTTGAGATTAACAATGTAGAAATGCTACATTAACAAGTAATATTATGACATAGCAGTAAATTTTGGACTTGTAGTAATACATGTAGTACCAACTAATGGTTTAGAAGATCAAAACAATGGTACTAAAATATTACGTTGGAAATAGGGTAATATTACTGCAAGTTTTTTGATATTAACAAAGTAGTAAAGCATCATCAGCAAGAGATATCACTACAAGATGGGTTTCAGGAGTAACAGTGTCGTCATGTTAATGTAGTAACAAAAATCATTAATGCATATCATTAAACTTCATCCATTGTAGCAAAATTACTCCATCAGGTTTTTGAGAAGACAAAATCAGTGTTCCGCTTTCACCTGGAAAATGATAGGGTCATGCTACTACATGGATTTGAGGCAATGTAGTATTATTACTATATCAGGTTTGGAGATCACATAAACAGTGATACACTGTTACCTTGGAAACAGGGTAATATTACTACATGGGTTCTGTGATTACCAATGTAGTGTTGTTACTACATCAGGATTTTGGAGGTCACAAAATGAGTGGTACACTTTCACATGGAAATAAGGAAATATTACTACATGATTTTGGTGTTTGCCAATGTAATATTCTTATTACATCAGGTTGGAGATCACAAAATCAGTGTAGCACTGTTCCCTGGGAATTGAGTAATTTTTTTACATGGGTTTGGTAATTAGCAATGTAGTATTGTTACTACATCAGGTTTTAGTGATCACAAAAGCAGTTTTACACTGTCACCTGGAAATAGGGTAATATTACTACATGGGTTTGGTAGATAGCATAGTATTGTTACTCAAGCAGATTTTTATGATTGCAAATGATATTTTCACTGTCACCTGGAAATAGCATAACATTACTACATGAGTTTGAGGAGATAGCTATGTAGTATTGTTACTATGTCAGGTTTTGGTGGTCACAAAAAACAGTTTTACAATGTCATCTGGAAATTTGGTAATGTTACTACAAGTGTTTGGAAGATAGCTATGTAGTATTGCTACTACATCAGGTTTTGGTATTGCAAAATCAGTTTTACACTTTCATCTGGAAATGGGGTATTATTACTACATGGGTTTAGGGATCAATGTAGTATTATTACTACAACAGGTTTTGAATATCATAAAATCACCATTTACCTTGAAAAGAGCAATGTTACTACTGGTGCATGGGTGTGGTGATAATGTAGTATTGTCACTACATCAGGTTTTAGAGATCACAAAACCAGTGCCTCGAAATAGGGTAATGTTACTACATGGATTTTGGGGGATGGCTATGTAGTACTGTTACTACATCAGGTTTCAGAGAACACAAATCAGTGTTTGGAAATAGGGTAGGTAATGCTACTACATGGGTTTGGAGGATAGCTCTGTATTGTTACTACATCAAGTTCTCTAGGTCACAAATCAGTGCCTTTAAATATGGTAATATTTTTACTTGGGTTTGGTGGATAGCAGGAGAGCTATGTAGTATTGTTACTACATCAGGTTTCAGAGATCACAAATCAGTGCTTGGAAACTGAGTAATGTTACTACATGGGTTTAGCGGAATGCTATGTAGTATTATTCCCGGCTGTACATATTCCGAGGTTTCCTAGGAAACCTTGGACAAATGTTCCTAGGAAAAACCTCGGAGTATTGGTTGCTGACTTTCCGAGGTAATAGTCCAAGGACAAAAATTTTTTTTTATACCAATGTCCAAGGTTTTTATTGTCAAATGTCTGAGGTTTACCTCGGACTTCCAAGGTTTTTTGTAACCAGTACTCTGAGGTTTCCTAGGAATCCTCAGACATCTCCATGGTTTTTAAACATTCTGAGAATTCCTTGGACATATCGTTCGAGGATTCCTAGGACATATTGTCTGAGGTGTCCTAGGACATATCGTCCAAGGTATCCTTGGACATATCATCCGAGGTGTCCTAGGACATTGTCCGAGTTGTCCTTGGACATATTGTCCTCTGTGTCCTCGGACACCTCCCTGGCATAAAACATCAGACCAACAATAATGAAGCAGATATTACAGAATATAAGAATACATTTTATTTTTAATTTTTTCTACACGTACAAATAAAATTTTTAAAAGGTCCAAATATCAAGAATGCCCATAAGGTTCCTTTAGTGCCAAATTTCATCCATCTATATACTGGTTTCTTGATGGTTTTAGCACTTCACTGATTTTCTTGTTTATCATCGCCTCTCTGATATTCTGCAATTTCTTTTGGATCAGTTCTGTAAAAAAAAAATATTGGTTGAAAATATAAAATGTGATGAATTAATAAAACAAACAGTACGCATATAACATGACTGTTATTGACAGCCTTAAATTTACAAATCATATTTGGAATCCTTTAGTTCTGAAAACAAGGTATTAAACCTGAAAATGCTATATTTCTATAATGGACTGTTCTTTGAATCGGGGGACCATCGTTCTAAATTTTTTATAACATATAGTCAAGATTATATTCTGTTCCTGGCTCAATGCCTGACAAGTTCATACTAATGTATTCAAATCAGTTATAAGATCCTGATGCATCCCTTTAAAGATATTATTATAATTATTCAGAATTACTGTCTTATTATTTCACTGTACTATAATCGACCCAAAAAGATATGACATAGTGCTTGTTGCGTATAAGTTTTTTTGAGAAAGTTTGAAATTGCTGCATCTTTCTCTTACCTTGGACTTTGTTGGCATTAACGTCTTAGTCTGTTTTGGTGTTGCCATCTTGCTTGTCTATTTTGTTGCTATTGTCTTCACTGATTTTGGTGGTTTTGGTGACTGTGGATTTGCGTCTTTACTTGTTTCAACCCTAAATTTTAAGAAAAGTGCAAACTTTTCAAATAATATGCAATACATTCCATGCCATTTACTAGTGATGAGCTTTGATTACTTGGAGACAAAAATACAAATATCCACGTTTATAGCTGAAATAAAAAGTGGTTTGACATGTTGGCCTTTAAAAAGAAAAATAATAATCATTTGAATTAGGTAATCTGACATCCTTTATAAAGCTAAGAGATCACTGATGCTTGCATTTTTGCAAATTCGTATGCAACAGGTAAAATAGAGCATGAGATTGGTATCATGGACACCATATTTCCTTTTCAGTTAGACAAACAAAAGAAATCCAAGTATTATTTAATATCATCAACATATGACATGCATGAGCATTAAAAATTTTAATATGGTACACAAATTTACACCCAAAATGAAGGGCATATACTATCTGGGTTTGCAAGCTCTATAAAGTTGTTAAACAGTGGCAATAATGTGATGTCATGAATCACTACCTCATATCTCAAAGTAGAATGCAGCTGCAATTTCGGACAAACACATGATAATATGGCAAGCCAGTACAATTATTTAAATTATAAAATACTGTACTTAAAGAGAATGGATAAAGTAATATAGCTTTTCATCAGTATACTGAAGCAGTAATGAATCTGATTGATTGTAGATTTTCTTGCTGCCTAACAACCTATAAGCAGGGATATTCTGTTCTATTCTTACATGTATTTAGCACTATTCATAAACCTATTCTTCTGATTTAATGCATTATAATAATTATGTACACAGTTATTCAAAGATCAATTTTCGAGTCATCAAATATTTTTCAAATTTTATTGTTCTTTCAATGAATTTAAATATGACTTCATTTTTATGTTTAATAATAATAATAAATAATTAAAACCATTAATTCTTTTCTTCTAAATTCAACTAATGTTAATGGGTTAGTTTGCTTTGCTCTATTCAAAATGGGCATAGTTAAATAATTGTTATCATTACAATGTACTACATTCTTGTAATTCACTTCCAAAGAATTACAACTGTATCATGCAAAGATAAAATTAGAAAAACAACAAGAATAAGAGATTGTTATTATTATCATATATCTATAAGGATTAAACAACGCATAGAAGTAGGAACACTCAGTCCAATCCCCATACCATTGTTTCATGACAAATATTTTTTTAAAATAATCCCTCTTCTACAACACACACAAGCTATCAGTGAGATAAAGATGAAAACAACAATAAGGTTTACTGAACGCTGTGCCTACATGTTTGTCCGAAAACAATACAGCTGATGGCACATTGCCTAGTGGGTAAATGACATCATACAGTGTTTATAGCTCACCTAACAACCCATTCCCACCGAAAACACTGGCTCGTATCATTGCTTACAATTTACCTGTCATACTGTACTGTATAATACTTAGTTATTATATAGTACATGTATGACAGGTAAATTGCAAGCAACAATGCGAGCCTCTGTGACCGAAAATAGACGCAATTGACTGAAAAACTGATAATAGCCGGCCTATGAAACGAGAGCCAATAAATGTTATCTTTTTCAAATTTAATGTAATATAATAAAAAAGAAATGAACTTACCTCCAATTCTTCCAATAATTCCTTCCGTAATCCCAAAAACTTGGCAACCTTGTGGACACCAAATCTCTGACTTTGTAATCTTGATTGCCTTTCTCGGCTGAATATTTAGGAGGTTACGAACATTTCCGGTAATAGGATTATCATATACATAACGCAAACAAGTTCATGGCAATTGATGAATTTACTCGTTTATAATGCAGGTTTACACAAACCAGTTTGCTTTCAACTTTTTGGGGGGGAGGGTACTCTCCCTGGTTGATCTTTTCAGACCATTTAGGGAGGCCCTCCTGCCCTAATTGCCTAATGGCTGTGTTATTTTATGTTTTTTTCTGCTATTTTAATGTTTGTGCTATAGGTTTTTTTAAATTATTATTACATGATTGATCTAGAGTATATTATTGTATAATATATCTCTATTTTTTTTATTATTATTATTTATTTTTTCCCACTTTCTATTCCAGGCATTCATCATCATCAAGATATGCTTCCATCATTCTATATTCTTCTTCATCCAATTCCATCTTTTTCCTCTGTTTAACTCTCCTTTTCTCCCTTTTTCTTTCTTTTTCTTGTTCTTCTGCTGCTGTTACTGTTTGAGAACTTTGTTGTATTTCTGAAGTTTTTGACGCAATTTTTGTTGTTATGGGTGTATTTGGACTCTGTCTTTTGTCTTCCTGATTATCTTTTTCTTGTGCCTTGTTTTCTTGTATTTTTGTTTGTCTTGTTGGTTGTTCTCTTGCACTTTTATTTGTTTCCATTTGTGGTACCATCACGTTTGTCTTTGTCTTGGTACTGGCCTTGGTCTTATTATCTGTTGTTGTTGTTGTTGTTGTTCCTGTTGCTGTTTTGAGTTTGGTTTTCCTTCTTTCTTTTTTCTGGATTGTTCTTGTTGTTGTTTTTGTTGTTATTGTTGTTCCATCATTTTGACATTTTGTCCTTCTCTGCTCTCTACTTGTGTCTCTAGTTTTTTTCTCATTTTTGTGGAGTATGTCCTGTCTGGCCGCATCTGTTACATGTTCTGTGGTGAATGCATCCCTTATACCAGGTTTTGGTCAGAAAGCCATGTAGAAAAAAGCGTTCTTCACCTCTTTCTATTTGTTTTTTTCTATCTCCAATATTCTTGTCCCATTGTAGATTGTAGTTAGTGGGATCGTGTCTAGTCTGGATGATAGCACCTTTATATCTAGCTTTTTTTTCAAACTTCTCTACTGTTGCTTGTAGTGGTATCTCTAAAGGGATGTCCGATAGGTGAAGCTCTCCCGTCTGTTTTTTAATTTTCCTCAAAATCGGTGTAGGTGCTTTAACTGTAGCCGTTTCCCCTGCAATTGATATTTATCCATATAGTATTATTGGTTGGTTTCCTTTTGGTCTCAATATATATCCTTTGTAGCCATTTCGGTTTAGGGAGTACATTTTTTTTGCATATTCCGGATTTTGTACTTTAATTGCTACCATTACTGTTGTCAATCCTGGCACTCTTCCTCATGGTATATGCGACATATCTATTTCTTTATATTTCTTCATATGAGCATTCAAGGAAGGATCTCTCTGCTGTTTCTATCCTGTTTGTTTTAAAATATTTCTCCAATTCTCTGACTTCTTTGTTGGCCTTCTCGCCTGCCATTTTTTCTCGTGTTCCTTGTGAGTTGTTTTCACTGCTCATTTCCTTAAGAAATTTTGCCTGTAATTCTTTTTTGTAGTGATTCCTTATTATATTTTATCTGTCGATTATATTCCTGCTTCAGCATAAATCTTCTATTTCATTTTGAGCCTTAAGTCTGCTTTGTCCGTACCATTTTGAGATTAAATTCGGAAAGACTTTACTTGTCAACCAGGAGTTTCAGAATGGCTTTCAACGGACCACTTTCGAATTTATTATTAAGGTGCATACAAGATTGATTGATGAATCGGCTGCTGTGGTTGGATAATTCCATGCTCTGCAACCAATGGACAAATGCGAAAGAAATATTTCCCAGAACTTTCCACAACTTAAGTATTTTTTAAATTTAAAAGAAATAAGTAGATAAGCACCTGCTACGAGCATTACATAGGGTCCTTCAGTTATCTAAATTTTGTTCTATAAGATAAAATTATCTCCCAGATTCCAATCATCTGCAGACCGGAAGTGCCATATCAGGCCAAACAAATAAAAGTTCCCGGTCGGCTGACCGTCGCCATTTAAGCTGCCGACCCTAGCACTTTTTCCTCAGGTTAAAAATTAAAAAATGAAAATATTAAAAATAAAAATTCAAAATTCCCGACAGAACTTGAAGTGCTTAGTACATTTTATATATATATATATATATATATATATATACCCTTATTTTAAAACCAGTGCAATAGGAAATACACATGGGGTGGGGGGGGCGGTGGTCTCATAAACATATATACAAAGGAGGCTTTAACAAAGCACTGACATTATCAGTGTTTTTTTAAGACAAGTAAGGTCAAGTAGCAGAATTCATTTACAACTGCATTTGAAGAAACGAAATAAATTGGAGAAGAAGCTATTGAAGTTCAGAGATACCTCCTCCATGAATAAACTTGCCATGTATTAGCATTTGGGAAACTATTTGAGTCCAAAGGAAATACAGAGGAAGAATTCGTCTTCAGGTGTTAGAATTTAGGTGTATAAATTAAAATCTTTATCAACTACAAGTACACTAACACAAGCTTGTGTGTTTTACTTGATCCTTTACCACTCACAATTTAGCTACAGTTTAACTATTGACATACATTTTTACTTGAAAGATAGATGTGGCTTTGCAAAGCTTAAAATGAGGATTACAAATGTTGCCTTTTTACTTGGAAAATGTATTTTACAGTACCTGGTTTGTCTACATTTCATGAATACTTGAATTGTATATGAACTAATTGCAAATAAAAAAGATTTTACACCGGTTTAAACTCAGAGTGAAAACATTGTTCAAATTTACGTCATCAATAATTTGGAGGTCATTTTTCATGTTATTTAAACATCAAAAGCCAACTTTCTTTGTAAAGTTTAATATCTGTCAAATCCCCAAATGGATTATATGTGTTTCAGGATGGAATCAGTGTTATACAAGCAGAGTACAACATCTTTTTGTTGTCAGAAAGCAGAATCAAGTGTTTGGTGCATTCTTCCCAAATCATTTTGAAAGGGATTAAACTTCCATATAACTGTGCTATTATCAGCTGTCATATTAAAAATGATAATTAAAAATAGTGCCATGCCAATCATCCATGCAATTTTTTCAGACTCAGTTGTGTATTTATAATTATTATTCTCATAACTAATGTGATAAAGATACAGTGTCATACAATTTTTCAGAAAACATTTTTACACTAATAATGTAATAGTTTATTATCCTTCTAAATTTTTATTTTAAATTATTATTCCTGTAACTAACACACAAACACAAATTTTAAGAAAAATGTCATGTGACCCTTTAAGCATTGAAGATTTTACTTTAGAATCAATTGTTGGAAAATATATTTTTACAGTTGTCCTGTGTGGTTATAGGGCATTAGAATTGGGACCACTTTGTTACACTAAGATGATTGTATGAAGTGATTAAAAGTGTATGAATGCTAAGAATTTTTCAAACGGGGGGATTCCAGCATGTATATAAGTTTTGGTTCTTTATATCATATTTTTATCTC
This sequence comes from Megalonaias nervosa, assembly GCA_016617855.1. Lineage (NCBI taxonomy): Eukaryota > Metazoa > Mollusca > Bivalvia > Unionida > Unionidae > Megalonaias > Megalonaias nervosa. Next base: position 78,261 of record JAECUM010008639.1, on the reverse strand, counting down.
CATGTAAATAAGATGTGAAACCAAAATCTGTGATCCTGTTTGGCACCATGATGCCTGAACTGAGATGGTGCACTGTAAAACCCATATCAATCAATCAACATTAATTAAGTCAATTTTTTTCATTCAAATCCTAGACTTGTTAGTTGTTTTGGTAATGACAAACATTATTCATTTTAATAAACTGTAAAAATACGTTCTGAATAAATATAGAGAAGTCTCTAAGTGCACAGTTAAGACAAGCCAAGTCCATTTCCTAGCTAAAACTTTTCTAAGTCTACATTTCTGACCTATGTCCAAGCTAAAAAATGACTAAGTTCTTATTTCCAAGGTTTTACAAGTCAAAAATAAACTAAGTTCTCATGTCCAAGACTTTGTCCAAGGTATTTCCTAGTTTTTTTTAATGTACGAGATAATGTCCGAGGTTTGCTTATAAATTGGACAATTGGATATTGGACAAAATATCAGCATTGTCTGGGATTTCCCAGGTTTTCCTAGGAAAACCATGGAAAAACCTCAGACATCCAAGGTTTTAGGTCAAAATTCCAAGTATAACCTTGGAAAATGTACAGCCAGGTTGTTACTACATCAGGTTTTGGAGATCACAAAAATTCTGTGCATGGAAATAGGGTAATGTTACTACATTGGTTTGGAGGATAACAGGAGAGCTATGTAGTATTGTTACTAATTTAGTTGTAGCATTGTTACTACATCAGGTGTTGGAGATCACAAAGTCAGTGCCTGGATATCGAGTAACATTACTACATATGTTTGGGAATTAACAATGTAGTATTGTTACTGTAGTAGAATTCCTTTAAAATGGACAAGCAAGCAATTCCTTTTTTATTCTGACATCTAGTTTTTGTGAATGTATTGGTGAAATTACAGATGCCTGTATTAACAAAGTGTCTCATTATCAATTACTTTCATTACTTGAAAATAAACAGTCAACTAAAGATGAATACAATGTCAAATATCAATATTTCCTGTCAGGTTGTTAAATATTATAAAGAAATTGTCATATTTAAGTCCCGTCCAACTGCAAACAAGATGCCCTAATTTGCTGGTGAATTATGGGTCTGTGTTGTTTGTTCTACTGATTGCTCATAACAAAATGCATAGACCCAGATCAGCCAGCACAATATGCAACAGCAATATGCAATATGGATCCATTCCTTTTGCAGTTGGACTCAACTTGGAATTGAATATATGCAATACTTGCAACAGTTGGTATTGATTCCCACACTCCAGTGACTCACCTGTCCTAAAATTAAAATTAAAAGATCATGCATGAATCGTATCTTAAATTAAGTCACAGGACAAGTGGGACAAAAAGCAATTTAAGAATTTACTGATGAGTTTCATTTTAAAGTGTGTGAGTGTTGATATTATGAAAAAGGTGACTCAGCAGTCAGATTAATGATATTTTCATAGAGTTATAACACTGGAAATATGGCCTTATTAAAGGAGTGACTTTTCACGAGGGGATCAAAATGGTTCATTTATGCTATTTTTGTCTTGGGCAATATGGCTTTTAAAGGGGTGGCCTTGTTTGAAAGGGGCAGATGACTCAAATATACTGTGGTCATGTAGCTTTTAAAGAGTGACCTCTCTTTGAGATATCCTCTAAATAGAAGGAGAAAAAAAGCTCTAATTTGAGTTTAAGATTTAAAAAAAATACACTGGCCATGTGGCTTTTAAAGAGTGACCTCTCTTGGGGCTATCCTCTAAATGGTAGGAGAAAGATAGCTCTATACTGAATTTAAGATTTAAAAAATATACATTGCTATGGGAACTTGCTTGATTTGCATGTGAGTTGTCTGGGGTTTGATCTTCTTTGTCATGGACTGAGGTAAATTGACAACCATTTGTCAATGGTTTTCTCACAGCTGTTTAAGTTTCCAGTAAGAGCACACTGTCCTAATATGGGAACTCTCCAGAGAATGGGATATATGTCAGAACATCAGTTATCAAAATGTAGTTTTGCGGCTTTATGGGTTTAATGCCATTTTCCAGCACATGATAGGCTGTACATGGCAGTCAATATATTTAGAAGAGGAAGAATGGCGGGAAAACCCTGAGAAAGACCACTGACTCACAGTAAGCTACTGGAAACTTTCTCGCATATCCATGTTGGCCGAGCCCAAGACTTGAACCAACATGGCCCAGAGGTGAGATGGCAGCGATTGGTAAAGGTGAACAACTTAGACCACTGTGCCACCTGGGGAAAAATAATGTAGGAAAAGAAACAGAATCTAAACCTTTTTTATCTTATTTTTATTTCAGACAAAAACAAGGATCTGATGATAAGATGTGAGCCATTCCCAGCTTTATTGCAACTTTTAGACTCTGAAAGTGTGGAGGTTCAGTGTAACACTTGTGCCTGTATAACAACACTAGCAACAAAAGGTAAAATTACATCTATTCAGTTTTGTTGCCAATTTGACTCCATGATTGGGATGATCTGTGTAAAATTCAGGATTGTAAAAGCTATGCTTCTTTGTCTAATAGTTGTAGAAAGTTTTAATGGGTAGGATTATAGAAACTTAAAAATAATTTCTGTTAGAATGTTAGCCAAAAAAATTAAAGAAACAAAATATTTCTGGAGCAGTTTTGTGACATTCACATAGATGTCATGCTTCACTGAATTTAGTTAAGTTAAGTTTCTGATGTATATCTGACCCGTTAGGTGCGGTCCTTCAGAAATATTAGGTCTTTCTGTTGACTTGGTGGGGGGGGGGGGAGATGTGGACCAGTGGTACACTAATTAAAACACGAAGTCATATTATAATCTACTGTCTATATCCAACATTCACACTAGTTCTGTCCACCTCTCCAAATTCTACACTTATGTTTATCTACATTATTTCTCACTATATTTGTCCACTCAGAATATCTATCTGTCACATGTAAAGGGGGTGTCGTGTGTGGTTGCCCCTCTGTTAATTGATTTGGCGATTGTTATCTAGACGATGACCTCCCTCGATGTTATTTCCCAGTGTGAGTGGATAGATAGAACATGACAGAGACCTCAGCAAGACCATTGAGAAGAAATAAATATGAGCCCCCTTAAACAGTAAAATAAAATAAATTTTAATTAATTAATACATAAACTAAAATTGCAATTTCAATCCAACAGATTTACATTAATAGAATTTAATAGCGGTGTTCAATTTACGGATTTGTTCATCATAGTAACGAGTGGTGAAAAGAGTACAATGTCCACGCCTGACTTGCATCACCTGGCATCGTTCCTTTATTGACTTTGTGTATTCCATGTCTAGCGTGTATGCTTGGTTCTTCCTTTGACCCTTCTATTCCGAACTCTCTATTTGCAGACTTCCCTCTTGGACTGTCCTCATTGGGTTCTCGGGGAGGGATATAGAAAGCTATTCCTTAAATGACAAGATTACGACTATAGGTCTATATGTTTCACCACCTATCCATATATATAAAATTCTCTTACTTTCATTATTTAGAAACGTAAATAACTATCCACACTGCATAAATTCTGACATAAGATGACCTTAACGATTAACGGTCCTTACAGATTTACTGTATTTGAGGTAAGGTACAATCGTTATCTCTAGTACAAATGACTATTGCAATATACGTCCAAGTCTGACCTTAATTAAACAGTTCATCACCCTTGCTCCACACGACTGTCTAGAAATTAACACATGCGGTGTTTACAACAATGTTGCCGTATATATCTGCATACTTTACTATATGACTTCTTACACCTAGCTAGTCAGTTCTACTCAATAAGCACCGCTCCGGAGGCCTAGTGGTTAGAGCTTCCGCCTTGGATGCGGGAGGTCGCGGGTTTGAACCCCGGCCGAGCCATACCAAAGGCTTTAGAAATGGAACTAACAGCTGCCTCGCTTGGCGCTCAGCATTAAGAGGTTAGTGTTAGGACTGGTCGGCCTGGTGTCAGGATAATGTGACTGGGTGGGACATCATGCCACATGTTTGCGGCATGATGCCCCAGTGCTAGACATCACTATAAACTGTCACACTGCAGACATCGTAGCGATATGACTGAAAAATTGTTAAAGCTACGTTAAAAATCTAAATCTCACACACACACACACTCACCACTCAATAAGATAAATGCTTGATTACTATTGCATAAGATTTACTAAGTTCTAGCTTACAGTAACCAATTACCTACATGATCATTTAAGCATTACAAAATCATACAAATATGCAATTATCATTAACTCACGATAAACAGTATCATCCTACAAACAAAGGAAATTACTTCATATAACCATAAGAAATTCTACACATTTGAATATTTGGATTAATTCATAAATCCCTATGATATACTACACATTTGAATATTTGGGTTTACATATAATCCGTCAATTCTATCAATAATGATAATAATAATAATACATGTAATGCTTTATTTATAGAGGGTGACTCATTAGTCAAGGACTACTCTCCCTTGAGGCCCTCTTAAGGAGAGTATAATAATGCACATTATATGAAGATAGCAATAATTACTGTTTATCTTAACATATTTAGTATTAAAATACTAAATTCCATTATCTATTAGAAACACATACATACTCACGATATCTCTTCTTAAATACTCTAATATTTTCAGCAGATTTTACATGTAGTGGAAGCTTGTTCCACAGAACTGTACCAGAGTATTGGAAGCTCTTTTTAAATTGCTCTGTTCTTGGTTTTGGTGCTAGAAGGTGTCCATGTAATATTGATCTCAACTGGTATTGTTTTGAAAAAGGCCTGAATAAGTCCTGAAGATACTCTGGTGCAGTTCCATGTAGACATTTATATAAAAGAACTGCCTTGTGAAAATCTATCCTGTCATATATTGTGAACCATCTGAGTTCTGTAAACAATGCTTTTAAGGAATGATCAATAGATGCATCTAAAATTACACGTACTGCTCGTTTCTGAAGTTTGTAAATCCTGTCAAGTGCAGATTTAGCACAGTTTCCCCATACATTTGAACAATAATCCATTGTTGGAAGAATATAATGCTTGTAGTATAGATTGCGCATTTCCTTAGGTAAATATTTCTTGATTCTGCTGAGTAGGGCAATTTTGGATGACAGTGTTTTACAAAGCTTATCAATATGGTCATTCCATAATAAATTATTATCTGTGGACACACCTAGAAGCGTTTTATGTTTGACAATTTCTAACGGATGATTGTTTATTGTAAGAGATAGTTCGGGGTTCCCTGACTTGTGTAGCTTTTGTGTTGTCCTCAAAATCATACATTTTGTTTTACCTTCATTAATTACCATCCTATTTTGTTGTGCCCAGTTTTGGACTCTAATAAGGTCAGAGTTTAATCTCATTTGGATAACTTCAGTATCAGAACTAGATGTATACAAGGTTGCATCATCTGCAAACAAATCTGTATTTGTGGATTCATTATTTAATGGTAGATCATTGATATAGATAAGGAAGAGGAGAGGGCCTAAAACAGAGCCTTGAGGGACCCCTGAATGAATAGTGCGAGTTTGAGAGATAATATTGCCAATGCTTACTCGTTGAAACCTTTAGATATGATCTAAACCAGTTTAAAGAAGGATTGTCGAACCTGTAACATTTCATCTTTTGCAACAGAATTTCATGATCAACAAGATCAAAGGCTTTCTTGAAGTCAAGGAAAACAATCCCAGTCATATGTCCATTATCCATTTCCTTCAGCCAAAGATCAGTTAATTTGGTAAGTTCTGTTTGGCACGAGTGGTACTTTCTAAATCCTGATTGCACTTTATGAAATAGAGAGTATGTTTCAAAAAATTTATAGACCTGAATGGCTACATGCTTTTCAAATAATTTTGACAATACAGGTAGAATTGATATTGGTCTGTAATTCCCTGGATCCTCCATTTCTCCTTTCTTAAGATAGGTGTAACCTTTGCACATTTCAGAGTTTCTGGAAAATTACCACTCATTATACTTAAGTTTATGATATGCGTTAATGACTTTTTAAACTAATAACTGTAAAATTAAAGAAATAAACTGCATAACAACTCTAGCATATCAGTAGCTCTAATGTACTCTCTGCCAAGATACCGTTACAATGACTGGGTCAATTCCACTGAAGCTTAAACGTAGGCCCTTTTATCTTTTGCAGATGAAATAAGGGAAATATCAAAGTGACCTTTCTCAAAGACTTTTTTGGCTTGACTATGATAAAATTTTAATGCACAATTTATTCGACTTGAAGATTCAGTACTTCTTCAAAATTCGACACATTACTTAGGCCCCTCTTTAAGAGTAAAATCGGGGATTTTGCTCTCCGAATTTTGAAGTTGCATTTCAAGTCATTGTTTACATGTCCTGAAGTGACCTCCTCACCTCAGAATCAACTAATCTACTCAGACAATGTGCTGCTACATTGGCACTTCCTTTAATGTAACGCAATTGAAATTGATATTGTTGAAGAAATAATGACCATCTCATTAAACGTCCATTCGTCAGTTTAGCTTGGGCCAAATAAGCAAGTTGTTGGTGGTCAGTTTCCAGAATAAACTTTCACCCATACAGATAGCGCTGGAATTTAGAGATTCCAAGATAATCGCTAGGCATTCCCCTTTGATAACTGAATAATTACGCTCAGCAGGAGATAACTGTCTACTACCATATGCAACCAGGAATAAGTTCCCATCATGTTCCTGCAGTAAAACTGCACCAAGACCACTGTCAGAAGCATTGGTACATAAGACAAAGTCCTTTGTCATGTCCGGTAGTCTCACTACAGCATCTGACGTCAACCTATCCTTCTTCTGTACCAAAACAACCGGTGAACTATATGCAGATTCGGTTGGTTCAATGACCCCTAAGTCAAGCATAGCTCGAATTTCATTCCCTACAGTTTCTAACTTCGCATGAGGCAGTGGATAGGGTTTCAGTTTCACAGACGTTTCATCCAGTAACTTCAAACTGAACTCCTCCAAGTCCTTCATGCCTGCTCTTTCGGTCAAGACACTTGCGTAGTCATGGAGTATCTCCTCCAGCTCTTCACGTTGTTCTGACGTTAACGTTATGTCAAGGACGATGTCGATGTAGGTTTCATTCCTCTTCAAAGGACAACTAGGAAGTACTTCTGCAACTCCACCATTGTCGTCGGGTTCTTCAGTCACAACTGTAGCAACCACGAACTCAGTAGGTGTCTCCCTTTCACGATAGCATTTAAGAAGGTTAACGTGGTACAAATTTTCTTTATCTCCTACCTTGATACAATAGTTCTGTCCACCCTTCTTTTCCGTTACAACGAACGGTTCCCGCCAGGATACTTGGAGTTTGTTGTGCTCCAACGGTAACAACAACAACACCTTGTCACCCACTTCAAACTTCCGTTCCTTCACCCTCTTGTCATAGTACTTGGCTTGACGTCCCCGTGCATCATGGAGATTCTTCTGGACCAAATTGCAAACTTCCTCCAGTTTGTTAAGGAGATCAACAACATACTGATACGTTGTTCGTACTTCCTCAGATGCCTTTTCATCTGTCCATAACTGTTTCAATACAGCCATGGGTCCTCTCACTGTCCTCCCATAGACTAGCTCAAAAGGTGAAAATCCTAGACTAGCTTTGCGGTACGCGAAAAGTAACGTGGGAAGGTATCGATCCCAGTCCTTGAGTCGACCTTCGCACAACTTCTTTAGAGCTTGCTTCAACGTTCCATTGAAATGCTCTACTAGACCATTGCACTGCGGGTGATACGGGGTGGTAGTCAGGTGCCTAATGGAAAGTAGCCGGTTCACTTCTTCCATCACCTGGCTAACAAACTGCATCTCTTGATCAGTTAGTATCTCTTCAGGAACACCAACTCTGGAGCAAACTCCTAACAAAGCTTCAGCCACCGTAATTGATTCAATGTTCTTCAACGCAACAGTCTCCGGGTATCGGGCAGCATAATCAACAATTGTTAACACATAACGATTACCACTTTCTGACGCAGGCTTTATCGGACCTATCAAATCCATAGTCACCCCTGAGAAAGGTTCATCAATCAGAGGGGTGGTTCCTAGTGGCACTGGGTGATGTGAGGTCTTAGGTGTCACCCGTTGACACTTGTCACACGACAGACAAAACCTCCTTACGTCCCCATACACACCTGGCCAGTAGAACTCCCTCACTAACCTACCTCTCGTCTTTGCCACACCCATGCAACTACCAAGTAGACTCTCACATGCTAGCCTAAGCACTTCTTCTCTCTTAGATCGAGGTACAATCACTTACTTATACCTCTCAGCTCCTTTCCGGGCATATCGATACAAGATACCCCGTTTCAGCGCGAACTCTACCTCACCATCTGGTAAGTTCCGCACGGACTTCTTCTTTGCATACCCACGTATCCTGTTAAGGGTAGAATCTTCCTCTTGAAGTCTCCTTAATTCACCAGGTAGCAAATTATCTATGGGCGAAGTGGAGGGGTTCAGGGGTTTCGACCCTGACCTTCGTTTCATAGACCCCGTCTCTACGGACCCCACGTGTACGGATGTACACGTCAGAGGATTAGGCTGTGGCAACACATACCTACATCCTAAACTTACGTCATGCGAAAACCTTGCAGGCTTTATCGGACCTATCAAATTCATAGCCACCCCTGAGAAAGGTTCGTCAATCAGGGGTGGTTCCTAGTGGCACTGGGCGATGTGAGGTCTTAGGTGCCACCTGCTGAACTTTTCACATGACAGACAAAACCTCCTTACATCCCCATACACACCTGGCCAATAGAACTCCCTCACTAACCTATCTCTCGTCTTTGCCACATGGATGTGACTACCAGGTAGACTCTCGTGTGCTAACCTAAGCACTTCTTCTCTCTTAGATCGAGGTACAATCACTTACTTATACCACTCGGCTCCTTTCCGGGCATATCGATACAGGATACCCCGTTTCAGCACGAACGCTACCTCACCGTCAGGTAAGTTCCGCACAGACTTCTCCTTTGCATACCTGCATATCCTGTTAAGGGTAGAATCTTCCTCTTGAAGTCTTCTTAATTCACCAGGTAGCAAATTATCTATGGGCAAAGTGGAGGGGTTCAGCTGCCTCGACCCTGACCTTCGCTTCATAGACCCCGTCTCTACGGACCCTACTCTTCCCGTATGCCTTCATAAGTGAACGCGGCGCCTGTCATTTTAATCCATTTGTTGAAAAGCACACGTACACGAGTATGAAATTGTGCGTATGTCTCCGTGGTTCACTTGGATGACTCTGAAAAGTTTGCGAAAACTTTCAGCTGACAACTTGTAATGCCGTAACAGCGCTTTCTTGAGAGCGTTGTAGTCATCTATTTCAGTGGGTGCCATATTATGGTATTCATCCTTGGCAGCTCCTTGCAAAAATGCAGAGATATTAATTGCCCACTGGTCTTTGGGTATATGATGGGTTAAAGCTAACTTTTCAAACTGCGTTAAAAAGTTGTCGATGATTTCGTCCTTGTCGTTAAACATCGGCATGGTTATCTGGATGATATGTCTATCGTCTGATCTTTTACTTGAGGGTCCTGAATGTTCATTCAGTTCTTTGCCCATCCTAGATTCCGCTTCGATCCTTAGTCACTCCATGGCTAACGCATGTTCTCTTTCCCTGGCTCTTTCTTCGGCTTGCAATCTAGCTAACTCGATTTCTCTTTCTTTTCCCGTTCTTGTCTAATTCTTTCTTTTTCCTTGGCTTGTCTGATTCTTTGTTTCTCTGCCACCTGCTGTTCTGTGTATTCCTTGAAACTCCGCTCTACAAATTCTGCTAATTGGGTCTGTTCATAACCTAATTTGTCTACGCCAATAGACTTAAACTCTCTGACTAACTGCCTATCAGTTGCCATCCTAGTATACTCGACTGTATCACTAACCAATTTACTTAGCTCAAGTATTTACTAACTTCTTACTGCCTTACAGGAAACAGCTTCCTTAAGAATGCTTACCCGTATTCTGTCCTAGTAAAGTCTTAACCTACAGACTTTCTTAAATCACTCCAAACAATCTAACAGCTTTTGGCAATACAAAATTCTGAATTTTTCCCCAAATTCAGTTTGCTAGCACTACCAGTGTGCAAATTACTCCCCTGGGACTTCGTAATTACCTCTTCTCACAAGAGTAACTAAAGGCAATATTTTTTCTGAATTACCCTGAATTCAGAGAATGACCATGGTATCAAGCAGTTCAGGTATGGAATCTTAATTTCTTACAATGCCATAACAACATTAAAGAAAATATCAACAATGGCATGCACAAATTAAAAAATGCATAGATATTGACTCGATTCACACTCAAAATTCCTTGCTTAAATAATAAACAAATTTATCACTACTATGGTACTCTATTTCTATTAAATATCTGCCCAGTCAGCTCTGTCACTCACTTGTTCAAAATATCCTGGACGATAGACTCCACTTTGTAATGGGGTGTGTCGTGTGTGGTTAACCCCTATGTTAATTGATTTGGCGATCGTTATCTAGAGTATGACCTCCCTCGATGTTATTGCCCAGTGTGAGTGGATAGATAGAACATGACAGAGACCTCAGCGAGACCATTGAGAAGAAATAAATACGAGCTCCCTTAAGCAATAAAATAAAATAAATATTAATTAATTAATACATAAACTAAAATTGCATTTTCAATCCAACAGATTTACATCAATGGAATTTAATAGCGGTGTTCAATTTATGGATTCGTTCATCATAGTAACGAGTGTTGAAAAGAGTACAATGTCCACGCCTGACTTGCATCACCTGGCATCGTTCCTCTATTGACTTGGTGTATTCCACGTCGAGCATGTATGCTTGGTTCTTCCTCTGACCCTTCTGTTCCGAACTCTCTATTTTCGGACTTCCCTCTTGGACTGTCCTCATCGAGTTCTCGGGGAGGGATATAGAAAGCTGTTCCCTTAAATGGCAAGATTACTAAAGGTCTACATGTTTCACCACCTATCTAAATATATAAAAATTCTATTACTTTCGTTATTTAGAAACGTAAATAACTATCCACACTGCATAAATTCTGACATAAGATGACCTTAACGATTAACGGTCCTTACAGATTTACTGTATTTGAGGTAAGGTACAATCGTTATCTCTAGTACAAATGACTATTGCAATATACGTCCAAGTCTGACCTTAATTAAACAGTTCATCGCCATTGCTCCACACGACTGTCTAGAAATTAACACATGCAGTGTTTACAACAATGTTGCCGTATATATCTGCATACGATACTATACGACTTCTTACACCTAGCTAGTCAGTTCCACTCAATAAGATAAATGCTTGATTACTATTGCATAAGATTCACTAAATTCTAGCTTACAGTAACCAATAACCTACAAGATCATTTAAGCATTACAAAATCATATACAAATATGCAATTATCATTAACTCCCGATAAACAGTATCATCCTACAGACAAAGGAAATTACTTCATATAACCATAAGAAATCATACACATTTGAACATTTGGATTAATTCATAAATCCCTATGATATACTACACATTTGAATATTTGGGTTTACATATAATCCGTCAATTCTATCAGTAATAATAATAATAATAATGCTTTATTTATAGAGGGTGACTCATTAGCCAAGGACTATTCTCCCTTGAGGCCATCTTAAGGAGAGTATAATAATGCACATTATATGAAGATAGCAATAATTACTGTTTATTTTAACATATTTAGTATTAAAATACTAAATTCCATTATCTATTAGAAACACATACATGCTCACGATATCTCTTCTTAAATACTCTAATATTTTCAGTAGATTTTACATGTAGTGTACACAGAATGTGTATACACATTTTTTCTAGTACTTAATTCCTTTTATACAGTTTTAAAATATTGGTTCACCCTTCTCCTTGAAACCTTGGTCAGAAATTATTTCAAACTCAGCTAATTCAGCTAGTGACAAATACTGCATGTTGAAAGGCCTAACTGTCAATTATTCTATAACAGTGAGAACTGTAATGTTATTTGTTATTGAAGAATAACTGCAGATGGTGTCCTATACTATTTATTAAATATAAGACATTGGTATAGCTAGGAATGGGAGTAAAGACTGCCCTGAAAGTATTTTTCCCATGGAACATAAACCCTAGTGAATGTATAACATAAACCAGCTGTTGGTGTGTATCAGTTCTAATCCAGTGTGGAATATCTGATTACTTTTTTTGTCAAGTGATATTTCAAAGCTACTTAGATTAAGGCTTACACTACATCTCCCCTACTGAGAAAGTTAACATTAAAACGAAATGTGATCTGATGACTGCATTTCTAAACAAGCTACATCAGCTTCATTTTTACAAGTGAAGTCTCTCAGGTGGTTTTGATAATCTTCCGGAAGGGGTGAAATATCCGTTTTGACTGGTTGGCACTGCTTTGCTTTCATCTGAGTTGGTCAAAGTATAAAGGTTTGAAACAGTCACTCTGAGAGGCTCCAATAGTGAGGTAGGCATGGGAATTATATTTCTCCTATTAGGCCATATCTCTCCCTTGACAGTTACTACCATGTATGAACGAGGTGTAGATGCCTCAGATTTAACAGTGCCTGAAGAAAAATGATCGTTAATCCATACTTTATTCCCTGCCTGAAGTTTTTTCATATTTCAGGTGTGATGTCGACGATCATAATTTCTCTTTTGAGTTTGCTTTTGATTGTTTTCGATTTCTTCAGTTTCATTAAATCTGGCAATTTTGGCTCATAGTTTTTTGGTGCCATTGGCAAAGTAGTTTGCAATTTTCTTCCCATCAGTAATTCAGCAGGGCTGTTTCCATTTGGTAATGGTGCTGTGTGATATGTCAAAAGAGCTATATAAGGATCATTTGTTTTTTTTAAGCAGTTTATTAATTGTTTGAACAGCTCTTTCAGCGAGACCATTGCTCCGTGGATATTTTGGACTACTTTTAATATGCCTGAATCTGTAATTTGTTGCAAATTCTTTGAGTATTGTGAATGTGTATTGTGGACCATTATCTGAAACTAATACTTCTGGTATACCGTGTCACGCAAAGACTGAGATGATTGACAATTGCTTTTGAACCTGTGCCTTGCAATTTTGCTTTTTTGATGTATCGTGAAAAATAATCTATCACCAAGAGATGTTTGACCATTTAGTTCAAACAAGTCTGAAGCGACTCTTTGCCAAGGTTGACTTGGAAATTCATTTGGTATCACTGGTTCAGCTTGATCTCTTGAGTTTTCAATGCAGTTTTGGCAAGACTTTACCAAGTGATCTAGCTGAGTACTTAGTCCTTTCCACCAAACTGTCTTTTTGGCATATTCTCGGCTTTTAACTATACCTTGGTGACCATCATGAATTTTCTCTAGGATTTCTTTTTTAAGCGATTCTGGTACAACCAGGCATGTACCTTTCATTAAAAGACCATATTGAATTGTAAATTCACCTCTATCTGCCCAGTACAATTGAAGTTTTCCATCAGTAGCGGATTTCTCTGGCCACCTCTTTTCACAGAATTCTACAAGTTGTTTGCAAGTCGAATCATTTTGATATGCAGACTTTATTTGTTCAAGTTGAGTATTTGATGCGGGCAAATTACTAACTACGAAATCAACATAGGTGTTAGTTTCAGCCTGAAATTCTCTGTCACTCTCAGAGGGATAACTTAAAGGTGCTCTGGATAGAGTATCAGCAGTTAATAGATTTTTGCCAACAACATGAACTATACAAAAGTTGAATCTCATTAAAAAACATTCTAAAGTGTTGAATTCTAGGGGGTAAATCTCAAGATTTTTGTGCTCATTAGTGGTACTAGTGGCTTATGGTCAGTTTCAAGTTTGAATTGTGACCCAATTAAATAGCTACTGAAGTGCTCACATGTCCAAGTGATTGCAAGGGCCTCTTTTTCTATTTGAGCATAGCGTTGTTCAGTTTCTGACATACCTCGTGATGCGAATGCCACCGGTCTCAGAGTGCTACCGTGCTTCTGCCGTAGCACAGTACCTAGCGATGCGAACGCCACGGGTCTCAGAGTGCCACCATGCTTCTGCCGCAGCACAGCACCTAGTCCAAATGAAGATGCATCTGCAGATGCAACTATTTCTCTGTTTGGATCATAATGTGCTATAGTTGGTGAAGATAGCATTTCTTGCTTGATATCTCTAAAAGCTTGTTCTTGATCTGGACCCCAAGTCCACAAGTTTTTAACTTTCAAAAGCTCACATAATGGTTTTGATTATTCTGCCAAATTTAGACTAGACTTTTTCTTTCTCTGTCCTTTTTCTCCTTTTCTTTCTGCTTTCTGCCCTTCTGTTTTCTCCTTCTGCACACTATATCTTGTATCTATCTATGCACACATGTCGTAATCCCACACCCTTTCCCCACATACAGAATATGATTGGTTAACCATTACTAGATGAATGACACCTCCCTCCCCCCCCCCCCCAGATCATACCATAACTAAATGGTGCTGAAACAGCAGGAATATGACCCAGTTATCCAGATATGTCATGATGCTTACCTGTTTACCCAGATTTGTCAAAGCCTTCCTGAAACCCCAAAACTTTACTTGCTATTAATATGTTCTAACACCCAACTTACATTAGTTTCTATGATGCTGACCTAGTTACCCAGATTTATCATTGCTTCCCTCACATCTGTCGCTGAAATTCCCATATTCATCCCCACCCCACCCCAACATATTACTAGTTAGAAACCTGATATTGGTACTGCTGTATATTTTACTTTTTGCCACAGTAAAATCCCTTTTGTCGTATGTACTAAGAATCCCTTTGGTCATATATATTTGACTTCTGGATGATGTAAAAAGAGATGGGGCATTTGGTTTTGGTGCATGTTCTGAACATATTTCTAACTTATTAGGTCTCTACATTTGTGGTACCATATATACTCAGTTATAAGTCAGATCTAACTGTAAACAACATAGACCCAGATCTGCTGTTGCATAATGTGCTGGTAGATCAGGTTCTGCGTTCATTGTTATTTGTTCTATTGATCACTCCCAACAAACTACTTGGATCCAGATCCGCCAGTGCATTCTGGGTCCGTGCAGTTTGCAGTTGGCTTGACTTATAAGTGAATTCACAGTGCTATGTAGGTGGTGTTGCAATATGGCCAAGGTACAACTGTATGATTTTAAATTTTAAATTAATTAATTTTTAATTAAAAAGAAGAGCATACATTTTCTATTCCCTTCTGCAAACTAATTAATTAACTAATTAGTCCATTAATTTATAGGTTTCATATCTGCACTGAACCAAATTATTTTCAAAGGGTCTGCTGTTCAAAAATGACCAATTTCATTTATTTTTCCTTTGTTCTCTGTTATTTAAGATGCATTCTAGATGTACACTGAACGAAAAGTAAGAACATTAATACAATGTGCATTTCAATTAACTGATCAGACTTCTAACCTGATTTTGAGATAAATTTTGTATTTCATTAAAATAAAAAATTATTGCATCATGGTCATGGTTCCAATCTGTGATTTTGAAATTTTTAATTTAGTTTAACTGATTTGCCTCTTTTTTCATGCAACACAGCTTTGTTACTCTGTACTTTAAGCTTAGAAACATAATTCCAATGAAGAATTGGTTTGTTTCACTTGGTTTCAGAAGCTAACATTGTAATATACCCCTCTCTGAGAATAAGGTTTAATGAGGAATAACTGTAAATCCACATGTACTCATATATCATAGCCAATTACCTTGGAACAAGAAATAATTAAATTTATTAATGAGAATTAAGAAAATTATAAAAAATATGTCTTTTGATCTAAGGTGTAGTTAACTACAATGCCACCTGAAATAACAAAATGTGGCGCTATAATAATGAAGTCACAATATGATTCATAGTGGATAATATCTTCAGTAGTTTTACAGAAGGTAGCAAAACTTTTACAGAAATGTTTCCATTCTGGTTTCATCTTTGTAGATCACTTATCAAGTTTTTCCAAGTTGGTGTTATATATCAAAGCTTTTAATGTGTTAAATATCAACAGGTAAAAAAATAAACCTGTTTAAATGTGCTTATCAGTAATGCTGAGGTTAATTTAAACTCCTGGTTGGTTGAAATCGCACTTTCCCTTGGAAAGCTATGCAAGCATTTTATTTTTTTCACTACCAGATAGTAGTAAGTTTGTCTCTCCATCACACCTTGGTTATTATTGCATTTAGGTCATAGAGGACCATGTCATGAATATATGTTCTCCTTTATCATTATTTTGTTTTTGAAATTTCTCAGTATACTTGTGTACATATAGAGGCAGGGCATATGGTTATTTTTGCATGTATCCATGGTAACATTTCTTTATTTAACACTCTGAATGATGAAACTGATAATTTCCTTTTTGTGTATTGTATAAGTTACCTCCCTTTTGCAGTGGATTGCCCACCCCCATGGAAGGTATTTTACTATACTGAATGAGCATTTTCCTGAGTTTTAACTGATTGGTAGGAAGTTGTTTCTAATAAATTCATGTAAAATTATGTATAAAATAGAATGATTTAGTGGTATTTCCTTTATTTTGAATCATAATTATCAGCTAAAAATGAATAAAGCATGCTTTCAGTACATCATCATCACACTAAATTATGTGGAAAGGTAACTGTTGATAGAAGGAATAATTACCAGTATGATTTTAAAATATCTATGTCTGCCAAACAAACCAAAAAGTTAACATCTTTTGTATGGTTCTTGTCTGTGTATCCATGAGTATGCACGTGTGTTATGTCAAACAATTTCTCCTGCAACACACGAGCTGGAGATTTCAAACTGTTAGGATTGTAATGATCAATAAATGTGTTCAGCTGTTTTACATTTCAGTCTGAACACAGGGGATAGATTTATAGATCCTATTCATCATGCAGTAAGATTGGTACTAGTGTTGGCTGGGGGGCTCACAGAGTTGTATTTAAAAATAAATTCTGGCTCCCAAATGTAAAAATTATTCTTGCTCTGATTACTTAAAAGACAAAACTAATTCATCTAATTCTACCCCTTATATTAGCTGAAAAAATGTTGAGATAAAAAATAAAAGAAATATCCTGGATGGAAAGAAAATCCCAGCCCATGCCATACAACATTTAATGGTTGGTCCCTAATGGATCATGCAAGAATACCTCATTTTTGACACAGTATGATGCTGAAAGTTTAAACACAAGCCCATTTCTTAGGTGATAATTCTGCAAAATATTGTGTACTAAACAGGTTGGTGCAATTCAAAATAGTTGCCATCTAAGCCGTTTTTGAGATATTCTACCTGCCCTGAACCTACATGCTTACTGCTATGGGTGGCTAGCTCTTCTTCCTAGCCGACTATTGGTATATCACTGTCTATATACTGTAATTTAATTACTGGAGGTATACATGTCTCACAACAATTTCAAGAACAACATAAGCCCGAAACACCTAATTCTTAATTAACAAATATACATCTTTAATTATTTGAAAAAATATTAGCTAAAAATGTCAAAACATAGCCTTATGTTAAAAAATTTGACCACCAATTTATGAAATTATCCCCTGCCACCTGTCGTATTCATCTCTTTAACTGATTTGTTATAATGAGGTCAAAGGGAGACAAATCTTACATTTTCACACAAAATAAGCCAATGAAGTTATTTCCTAATTGACATGTACAGGTTAGACCCCTGACTCATTACACATAATAGATTTTGTATTAAAAAAAGGAAACTGTTACTGATTGTCAGCAAAATAATAGTGGGATGAGTATTTAAAAATTCATCAATTTTGCACAGGTTGAATATCATAAATTATCAAATATGTAAAGAAAAGGATATGTTGGGGGGAGGGTCTTCAGCATGTCACTGGTATTGAGATTACATTAGTTTTCCATGAGACTGCTCTGGTGGCCTGTGTGGTTGGAGCATCTGCCTTGGCTGTGGAAGTTGCTGGATTCCAACCCCAGTCGAAAAAATGGTACTATCAGTTTTCTCACTTGGCACTCGGCATTAAAAGGTTAGTGTTAGGACTGGTTGTCCTGGTGTTAGGACAATCATGTGACTGGGTGGGACACAATGATCCGTATCTGCAGCATGATCCCCAGTGCTAGACATCACTGAAAACTGCCATACTGCAGACATAGTGATATGACTGAAAAATTGTTAAAGCTGTGTTAAAGATCTAGCACACGCACACACACACACACATTTTGCCATGACAGAAAACCTGCATAGCCAATGTAAGACAGGTTGTAAATCACTTTTCCTTATGTCTTCTATACTTTTAATTTTTCATAGCACTGTATTTCAATTCTTAAAATTGTTTAAGAGTTTTTCTTTTTTTTATTATAATAAGAAACAAGTTGCAACCATGTCTTTTATCTCCAGTCTACCAGAGTTTATGGCACTATGATACACTGTGGTAAAATGTGATATCATATTAATGAAAGCGTAATGTCCTGATCACAGCAATTTGAGTTGGGGGCCCAGGGTGGCAGAGTGGTCTAAAGTGCTCACCTTTAACGATCACTTCCATCAGCTCTATCAGTGTGGGTTCACATCTCGGGCTCGACCTACATGGGTATGCAAGAAAATCTTGCCGGTAGTTTCCATGGATTGGTTCTTCTTTATGTGCTTTTACCTTAGTTCTTCCTTCACTAGTGATACTGGCCACCATGTATAGCCAAGTATGTGCTGAGAGATGGTGTTAAGCCCAGAAAATCAGCCACAGCATTTTAAGTTGTGCAGTAAGTGTTGATTTACATCTTACTATCTTAAAAGTCTTTATCCTTCTCTTCGTTTTCTTCATCATTTTGTATTTTTAAAAATTTGCTACCCTACATGTTGGTATTTTTTGCAGATGAGCTAGAAAGTTTTATTGTAACAGAACATGGAGTCAAGCCACTCCTGAATCTTTTGATGTCACATGATCTCAGAGTTCAACGCAATGCTGCAGGAGCTGTACTCAACCTCACACACATAGGTAAGATTATCATAATTTAAATTTAGCCAAATCTCTAAATTAATACTTACAAGTAATCCATATGGATTACTGACGAGTAATACAGCAGACTGTGAGGTATTACATGAATATGACTACATTAAAACTGACTTGGAGCATTCAGTCTGTGCTAGCAAACTAGGTAGATTGCAATGGGCATCATATCAGTATTTATAAACAGCTTTTCATGAAGTTTTCACTAGGTTACCAAAAATCTATATTACTTTACATGAATATTTTTGTTTAAAGTAAGAAAATAAGTTTCAGTATTGTAAGGCCCATTTTGGTCCTTAAGGGAGCTACATATATTTGTACATAGGAACAGAGAGTGATGTGTTAGAAAAGGTAAAAAGTTTGGGGTTGGGGCGACGGAAGAGGGGTTATAACATCAACATAAAATCAAGAACAATTTGACAATGTTTAATGAATTGTTAAAAATAAATAAATAAATAAGAGATATAGTTATTGTGTGCAACTAAATTCTGTAATTCTAATATAACAAACTGGATGGAATAAATCTACTATTCTTGTTTATTTGATATTGTAATGTGCTATTTTTAAAGTTCCAAAATGTACTAACTCGACAATTTGCTTTTCTCTGTCATTTTGAACTTTGTACTCGTCATTTGTCTGACCAACAATGTGTGTCCATGGATTAAAGTCGCCTATGCACTGAGTGCTTCGCGACTGATTATAGCCCCGGGTTGAGCCCTTGGTCCCAGGCTGCCAGTCTCTGACCAACAATGACAGCGCTCCCCTATTTATATAACCTTTCCCAGACACCAAGTGAGACTATTCAACCAATCACTGAATGCACGGAAACCCATGTAACTAATCAGTGTCTTGTATGGTGTGCCGTGTATTGCATTGTAACCAATAGTTTTGCATGGTATACAATGTCAACATTACAAATATATAAATTACATAACAATAAGTATTGAATACTGTAGGTCTTGTCTATGAAATGAATCAGAACATTTTATGAGCTCAAGTTTATGTGAAATTAAACTTTATGACGATAATTTAAGTCTTGAATAATTGAATCGATTCATGTAGACGCGGGTTCTGCACTTGATGCAGACGACCGCTATTGCCACACCAAAACATGACTTGCATACATCGATATAACGGTTTTGCAACGATGTTATCGCTAAAACATGCAAATTACTTTCTTATCAGTACCCTACTATCATTAGAGAGAATAATTGCAAATGCGAAAATATAGAATCTCAAAATACGAAACTCTCATGCTAATCCAAAATGGCAGACATCGTGATACAAGGATATACATAGACTTTTCTCGTCATGATTTTGTAGGTATTTTACATAAACTACACAGAGTAATATCATAAGAGCACAATATGTATAGCAGATAAGCTAAAAGTACACTCTGAAAACTTGATAGACTTTCAAAGACGTTTTGCCGAAAGAACCTCTACCTCGAAAATAGGTTTTACACATGTTAAGCTCGGTTGCCAGGATTGGCTGCTAGTTGGACAGTTCATAGCCATGCCGGGTTACCAAATAGGTAGAGTAGGGACCGGCCTAGGGGCCCCGCGACAACGGATCAAAATAATATTGAATTGATTTGATCTTTACGTATTAGGAGATAATTTGCCGGGGGGGGGGGGGGCACGAGATTTCGACTGCCTAGGGGCCTCCTCAGGATTTAATCCGGGACTGGTCCATAGACATTAGAGATAAATATAATTGCTGTACTTTGTAAGTGAACATTATAATTCATAATCATATGTACCATATTTATAAAAACAAACTTAATAGAAGCAAAGACTGAAAATAGTATCCTAGTCATTGTGATTCTAGCCATGGTCATTACAGTATCATTAAGTTTGTAATGAGTAAGTAACTGTTTAATTGGCAATTAAGGTAATTGCAAGAATTCATCACATAATGAATTTTTGCAAGTGAATAAAAAACATTATGACAGGCATTAATTATTGTGAAGTACTTGTACTTAAAACTTTATTTGGGATCAGCATTATTGAGTTTTTCACTTGATAATAAGCATAAATCTATTATTAAATGAATTGTGTCCGGGTTTTACATTATAAAATGGCAAAATATTACCAGTACATGGTTTTATTTTGGATGATTGGTAGGAATATGTATTTGAAATGCTGTCATGGTGGTTGAAATTTGATTGTACACAGCAACCCTTTTCTGGAAATCAGAAAATGTTAGAAGGGATCCATTTTTTTTTTCTTCATAAGTCAGCGTAAAGTTGAATCTAACTTTGCACCACAAAAGGGATGTTAAGAACGCACCAGTGTCATCAAAATATGTTACATTACAAACCCAAGTTAAGAAAAATAAAAGTTCTATGGTCATGGCTTTATTTTAATTATAGTTATTGACCATTAGATTTTGGAACTTCTAGCCTGAGCTTTGAGTTTCTTGCTTAAACGTTCCAGAATGTCAGGCCATTTATTTACTTGAAAATTTGTGGTTGTGGTTTGTGGGTTTAATGCCATTTTTCAGTACATGATAGACCATACATGGCAGCCAGCATATTTGATAGAGGAAGAACCAAGGAAAACCCTGGAAAGAATCACCAACCTATGGAAACCTAGAGGCAAGCTTTCTCACATACTGGCATTGTCCAAGCTGGGACTCTAACCCAAATGGACAGAGGAAAGAATTTTGTGTTTAATATATACAGACCAGGGGCATGGGTGGCTAAGTGGTCTAAGGAGCTCCCCTTTACAGATCACTGACATCTCACCTCTGTCCATGTGGTTTCATGTCTCTGCTTGGCCAATGTGGATATATGATAAAGCTTGCCATTAGCTTTCTGTGAATCAATGGTTCTTCCCAGGGTTTTCCTGGGTTCTTCCTCCACTAAATATACTGGCTGCGATCTGTAACCTACCATGTGCAGAAAAATGGCATTAAACCCAACAAACTAAACTTGATATATATAGACCATTGAATTTTCACTTTTGACATGGTGTGTACAACTTTCAAAACTTGAATTTAAAAAAGCTTTTTTATTCTTCAAAAGTCCTTGAAATTGTTAATAAATGTTCCATAAATATTTTGCCAAGAACTCTCCAAATGTACCTAAAGGAATGAAAAATGTTTAACCTGAATAACATATATCACTTTTTAAAATAAAATAAACATTTTTTTATTAGAGTTTAAAAAAATAAATACATAACAAGAGGATAAAATGTGACAAAGAAACACACATTTACTTACCTGATGGAGTTGTATTGGCATTATTACATATTTTAAATTCCTTTTGTAATCATTTATACAGTAATAAAGAGTTTGTAAGATTTGGGACAAGTTCAAATTCTGTAAGAAAAAATACTCCTTGAAATTTACTGAAGTGTCAAAAAACATTTTGTGAGTAGTAATATTAAATCCAATGAATTTAAACATTTATTTGAAACATTAGACACAATTTTATGGAGTATATATAGATAAGCCCTGATGTTATCTCTTTTTTTATATCTCATGTTCACAATATTGGATCTTGTTACTAAGTGGGTCAGCTGAATTATTTTCATTTTTTTATGTCTTCAGAATCAAACCGCAATGAGCTGGTGAACAGAGGTGCAATTCCTGTTCTAGTTCAAGCACTGCATTCTCCTGATGGTGATGTACAATACCACTGTTCGGCCGCACTCAGCAATATCGCCGTCAACAAGAAATACAGAACTATGATAACAGCAGTGGGACATCATGATGTTATTGAACTTTTAATACGGTTGATCTCATCAGAGTCAGAAAAGGTAACTGTAATGAAATTTTTAAAAACATTTTGCAGTATTATAGGGACCAAATTTGGTTTACAGCATGCAAATATTTGCCTGAGCGCAAGAAAGATGTTTGATCCTGAGGGGTTTAAAGTCTTGTTCAGCATGCTTCTGTCAAGATTTGCACACAGCAAACAGTGTGTGATTGCTTTTTTAACGCAGTAAGCAACTTAGTACATAAAGCATCTACCAAATAGTCTATTCCTGTTTAATGTACAAGACACTGTTATGTATATGTAATTTAATTACTTGTTTCTTAGTTTTAATTTTTTTTATTTTATTTTATTCCATTACATGTTATTGTAATGATAACTTTGTCTACTAGATTTGATATTTTTTTTTAGAAATTCAGTTCAGTTCTGCTTGACCTGATAAACAACCAGTAGTTGAAACATTATATCTAGTTTCTGACCTTGATTCAGAAATCAGATAGAGTTCTACTTAACAACTTTTTATTATTTTTTTTAGTTCATTCTAAGAGTAAGATTCATTCAGTGGAATCAAGACCATACCTAGAGTACATGATAATTAGCATGTAAAGAATATTCTACCTTGTTCTAGAAGGTGACATGTGACCCTCATACTGGAATCTGTTTTGCGTCTTGACTCAATGTATAACTGTTTTCTTGAGAAGAACTAGCCAGTTGGGTTCTAAATCTTTGACACCTTAAGGTGTTTTGTTGTGACCAGTTTGAGTTGAATTTTTATTTTATGGAATTATTGATTCTTTCACTGGAAAATACTAGGCTCATACAGAAATTCTTGGACAAGGAAATTTATCGAAATTTATTCAGAAATTCTAAACTGGAATATTATTTTCTGTGATTCAACAAGGAACTGTTGACACGACAACACTTTGAAGGTCACGACATACGCCATCGCAATCCATTTTGATTTCATCAGGACTCAAACACAGATTCATTTAGGACTTTTCATTGATAGGACTTCTATTTTTTAATTCTTGGATTAATTTTTGGATTTGATTCGAAAACTGTAAGTTCTTTTTCTCATTTTTACCTTGGTGTTCTAGGGAAATAAATTATTTGTTAAATTTTATAAAGCTTGGTGTCTTAACTTTTTCCTTGTTACTTTTGTACGAGCCTAGACACGTAACAACACTAACGTTATTGGTTAAGCATACCAGTTGAATATTATGTATATGACACTAGAGATGACATTACAATATTTTATGCATATCACACTGTAGAGATGACAATATAGTATCTTATGCATATCACACTATAGAGATGACAATACAGTATTTTATGCATATCACACTGTAGAGGTGACTATACAGTATATTATGCATATCACACTGTAGAGGTGACTATACAATATATTATTCATATCACACTGTAGAGGTGACAATAGAGTCTATTATTCATATCACACTGTAGAGGTGACAATACAGTATATTATGCATATCACACTGTAGAGATTACAGGATATTATGCATATCACTCTGTAGAGGTGACAATAAGGTATGTTGTGTATATCACTCTGTAGAGGTGACAATAAGGTATGTTGTGTATATCACTCTGTAGAGGTGACAATAAGGTATGTTGTGTATATCACTCTGTAGAGGTGACAATAAGGTATGTTGTGTATATCACTCTGTAGAGGTGACAATAAGGTATGTTGTGTATATCACTCTGTAGAGGTGACAATACAGTATATTATTCATCTCACACTGCAGAGGTGAAAATATAATATCACCTTAAAAATATCAAGATGCGTAATGCATGCTACCACTATGATGCTGCTTTAGGTTTTTGGTGATATATCACAAGTTCAGTTCCTGTTTAATAGGTGATCTTCTAATATTAAGAAATGGGAATGCTACATGATAATATTTTTCACTTTTTCATTTCAGGTTAAGTGCCAAGCATGTATAGCCTTGAGAAATTTAGCTGCAGATGGTAAGTGTAAAGTACCATTATATCATTGTTGTAATAAACAATCAGTACTGACGGAGTGTACAGTTGTATTCATTTCTTTATATAATGTCTGTCAAATAAGATATGAATTGGTAATTGCTTGATTAAGTCCCAAAACTGAAAAACTAATTGTCAAGAAAGACTGATGACTTTTTCTTCCTCTCCAATAAAATAACATTTTGCCCAACCAAAGAAGTTTACATTGTTGTTTTTTATTTCTGTTCTTTTTTTCTGCATTCAAAAAGATGAAGAGAAGTAGAGAGCCAGGCTAATTTGAAGATCACATTAGGACATTGTTGTGCCAAATGCTGTGAATTTTGTTTGAAATGTACATTCAGTCATTATTTATGCATTTTAGATGACAACCAGTGTCTGATAGCCCAGCATGGTGCCATTCCAACTCTACACCAGGCACTGAATTCCAAAAATCCTGAGACAAAAACTGCTGTCATGGGATGCATCAGAAATTTATCCTTACATAAAACCAATGAGGTGAGTGAAATTTTATTACTGTTGGATTAAAATAGTGGGATTTATACAGTAACAAAGGGAGTGTCAAATGAACAAAAAGTAAACAATTCCTTGCTGCCTTTTACCTTTATTGTGTGTCCATAGAAATTGTCCATTGACTTTGTTGCCACAATAATAACACATGAAAAATCATATCAGTACATTTTTGATTCATAAAAAAAGCATGTAGCTTGTATGATAACTTTTTAAACATGTCACATGCTTAATTATATTTAAGATAATTCCTGAATACGTAGCATTTAATATTTGCTGGTATGAACAGTTACTCATGTTAAATGCAACTAGTTATTGACTTTATTTTGAAATCACATCTGGATACAAGAAAGATGTCATTTGTACATCAAGTTTGTCATCCTCAAGACCATGATAAGCCTTCTTTGCATGATCAATGCACAGAGAGATACCTGAGCATTGTGGTACTCTAAACTGAATAATGTACATTGCTGTTGACAGTAATTGTTACAATTGTGAGAGACAGTGTTTGTAAAGAAGCAAACTACAACAAGTTGTTGTTGTTGTTGTTGTATGGTTTAACACCATTTTCAGCACAAGATAGGCTATACGTGGCAGCCATTATAAATGGTGGAGAAAGAGCCGGGGGAAAACCCCTGAAAGAATCACTGACCCACAAGAAGCTACTGTCAAGCTTTCTCACATACCCACATTGCTTGAACCCGAGACTCAAACCCACACAGACAGAGGTGAGATGACAATGATCCGTAATGGTGAGCGCTTTAGACCACTCGGCCACTTGGGGTCCCAACTTCAGCAGTGTCAAAATACTGTCTTGACAAAATATAAAAAAATTCCTGTATAGATTATGTCCTGATTTTTTAAATTTACATTAAATATTGAAAATGTTTTTAAATATTGCTCAAAACAGTGATGTCTTGCAAGAATCAAACTGTCCCAAGGAAAGTAAATCATGGAAGTTTTACAAATGTGTGTTTCAAATAAGGGCCACACAGAAAACTAAAATGGTTGAATCACAACAGGTGTTTGTCATTAGATGACATTTTCAGTCTGCAAATAACGGCTTGTGATAGCTATGATGACAATGAATTTCATGTATATCAGTCTGTTGGACATTGGGAAAATGTCACTGGAAATACCAGTGTGTGATTTTGAGCTTGAAATTGATGTTGAGTGCGAGTCCAATGCATGTGCTAGATGGACAGGATGCTGGTTATACTTATTCAAGATACACATGTCTGAACAACCAGACTATGGGAATGTTGGGCTTAAAACCCTAATACAGCAATTTGGAAGAGAAAAAATCTGGCATGAGAGGCAGCAAAGCACTGATTCAAGGAAGTGAAACTTTGACAGAGTTCATGTTAGTGAAAACTTTTCTTTTTGGAACAGAGATATTCAAGAGAGAATACCCATGGGGCCATACCTGTGAGATGTTGAAAATTGCACAGTCATAAAGAACAGTAACTTACTTGTTCAAGCTAGTTATGCATATGCATTTCAGACAGCAGACAATGAAAGGGAGTTCTCAGCACAGAATAATATTCGTATGCAGAGGAGGAGAATCATGTTAAATTCAGAAACAGTCAACAGATTAATGCTGATAGGGAACATCAGAGAATCTCCAAAGAACATGATTAAGTGTGTGTAGATCTCTAGTTGGCAGAACCACTATGGCTACAAAAGAGTAACGAGACTAACTTTTGTATCACACAGATGTATTACCAAATGAAGTACATGCTCTCAATGTACAAAAATTAAATGACATTAAACATAAGGGACTGACTGATCTATGTAACCTCAAAGCAAGATGGATAAAATTTGTCCTGTTTGTGTTTGGTTATTCCTATGTATATTTTGAGCATGGTGATAATTTCTGCAGACCTTCTGGCATTTAGTTCCAAGCCATCATTTGGTATTTGTGTTACAAATTGGATTACTATTACATGTATCTGGTACACAACATTTTGAAGCAGTGTCATTAACTAATGATGAAATTGATGAAAATATCCTTGATGTCATTCTGATATATGGATTCTTTACTAAACTACTAATCTGTTCATCCTGATTCTTTTTTACCAACTCCTTTTGATTTACTGGTACCAATACTTTTAATAAAATTGTAACTTCTATTTCATGCAATCTAAATATTTGTGATCATGTATTATTGTCAAAAGGTAAAATGTGCTTAGTTTTGTTGTAAAATCTAAAACTATTAATTAACAAGGGACTGATGCAAAATGTAGGTCAACTTCATGTGTGCAGAAATTGTTGCCATATGACAGAGTGTTGTTAGAAGCAACAGAATAGTTGTACGAGATGTATTTTGCAAAGTTGTAGAACCAGCACTTGTATTGTCACCACATATTCCCTTTGAATTATAATATCATTATTTTTACATATTCCTATCAGTATTTACCCAGTGGTGTTTATTTCCTGATCTGATGTTATTCGTTTCCTGTGCAATTTTTACATATCAAGAATTCTCAGTATCATTAAAAAACAATGTAATCTGCACCAAATTGAGTTGTTTGAGAAGAAATTCATTTTTTAACCCAAAAATCACTGAAGCTATGAGTTCTGGCATTAAAGTCTCACATTAAGTAATATTTGAAGTAGCCATGATAGTAATTTACGTTGCAACTGTACTGATTTCACCTTTGGTATATTCAAATCTTGAATGTGATGGAGGAACAAGGCTCCAACATAAGCACATCAGTTTTATGAAACCTGTTCATTGACTTAGAATCAAGTATATAATCCAAGTCAAACTGAATTGTTAGAAAAATTTTAATTCTTTTGACAACATCGTAATTAGCCGTTAAATATGGAGTAAGTCTACGGTCTTTCTGCCATCCCAACCAAGATCCCACCACAACCATGTGACCATGCCCAATGACATCACAGTAATAATCACTATGCAACTAGAGATGACATATCTTTTTTTATTTCCGTAGAGCCTTAACAGAGTGGAACAGTAAGAAAGAGTAACAGATATTTAAGTGTTAGGGAGATATGTAACAAGGGCTATTCCTCCCGCCACCACTTCCTCATTGGAGATCACACACACACACACACACACACACACACACACACACTCACAAAACTTTGATTAAATCCTGAAATCCTGTCAACATCCCTACAGGGGAGATAACTTGACCATTTTATTTGATTTTATTGGTCTCTGGTTATCCCATGGTATTTCTGTTACTTGAACATTATCTTACAGTGTGTCCAGTCAGCATGGTCGAAAAAGGCATACAACCATTGTTGAAGGACTCATTACTACAGATATGAAAGAACAAGAACGATACTGTAAATCAGTGAAGATAAAATAGAGTATATATGGGTTTGACTGATCCTGACTGGTTGATAATGAAAGTAAGATTTTATAAAAAAAAGAATCTTTTGAGAGCTTGTCCTACTTGTAGCTGAAAAGAGTCAGGGACATTGTTTTTTTAACATAATTTCTGTCCTTTTACAGACCTGAGTTTGGAAGACTCATTACTGAAATCAGCACTGGACTCTTTAGTGTAGTATTGAAAGCACACATTTCAAACTTGTGTAGATCCAGAAAATGGTACAGCAGTTATGTTTTTTTTTTCTTCACAAAAGCAGTCATCATTGATGTATATATACTGATACAAATTTGATCATGAGCACCTGGAAATTTTAAGTTATTGAATTTTAGTATCATGGTATTTGCACAGGTTTACAGTGGGAACTGAGTTAGTACAGTGAGTCCTGAACTCTTGAGTTTTGTGCAGAAACATGGAATCTAAGCAGAATACAGCTAGAAATGTAGAGGTTTTCTATCTTTGATTTAGTCTCCCCTGTTGCATTTCACATTGATATGAATATTCACAAACAATTGTTCAATTCAAATGCATCATTGAAAAACAGATGCATTCTCGTACTTTGTTAAAAATATTTATTACAGATGCATTCTCCAGATACCGGTGAATATAGCTTGAATAAGTTATAACAGTTCTGGTTGAAACAATGGACATTGTTAGAGAAACTTTAAGTGAGCTAAAATGTAAACTTTTCTGCAGCATGTGATGCAGGGATTGCTCAAGGCTTCTCCATCTCATATGATCACCATGAAAAATCCATTTGTACCAACTGATGATGGCATTTATGTAACTATCAGAAAGGCATAATTGGTGATATTCAAAGGTCTACAAAAATTACTAGAGTCAAAATTTATAAACTCATACAGCTGTGGAAAAATTGGACTAGTATCTCTGCCTTTGCTGCTGCTGCCACAGTTGATTAGTTGGTTGATTTTGTTTGGTTTGGTTTGTTTGGGAGGGGGGTGCTTTTAATGTCATGTTTCAGTACATGATACACGGCAGCCAATATATTAGGTGGAGGAAGAACCCTGAAAGACCACCAACCCAAATTGGTTGATCTGTGACAAAACTCTCTGTGAGATGTGCAAGTGATCTGTAAAAGCAAGCACCTTAGTACACTTGGGCATATGGAGCCTCTGTTGATCTGACGTTTACCTTCAACAGGCGAAGTAATTTAGGCATGAGACATCAGGTTTCCGTAGATGATTATGGCCTTTTCACCATTTTCAGATGAAGAGAATTTATATATGGCAGCCTGAATAAAATCCAAGTACTTTTGAGACACCAAACAACACTTCTGTAGATCCACTGACCTTCCACAAGTAACTAGCAACATTTTCATTTACACATTGGAGGCAAGTAATCACATGACAAGCATCTTGTACCACTCTGCCATGAAAGTCCCCCAGACCATAGGTAGAAGTCTCATATGAAAGACTTCAGGTGGGAGATAGAACCTGTGAAAACTGGATCGAAAGTGCAGAATGTTACTACTAGGCCATCAGTGAGGAGAAGGATGCTGTTGACAATACAGCTAACTGCAGTGACAATGATTTTACGAGTACGCAGCAAGGCATAAAAATAAGATTGAAATATATGTTCTTGCAAGAAATGATATAGTGTAAAAGTAGGCAGAAATAATGCGACATCACTTCCACAGGCATTAATGTTTTTATTCTGACAAATCATGTATTATAAGTTTACTAAAACATTTATTGAAAAAAATAATAGCAAAGAATTATAGCATCTGACCACACATTTAAAGCAATACAAGATTCTATTATTCTCATCAAAAGCAGCATGCCTGAAAACAAAGAAAAATAGCAAAACCTAGTGATCGCTTTAGTAAACACACAGTTTAGTAAGGATACAAATTCATGATTTCTGTATTAGAATAGAAATCCCTATTATAAATTCTGTATTCATGGACATTAAATTAGTAGGTATTAAGGGATTGATCAATGAAATCTACAAATAATAAGCCACCAAGAAAATTTGTGATTTCATTGTATCAGAGGTCTACATGGCTGACAGACAAACGAAAAAAGGACAAAAGGTTGATTATAATGAATGAATACAAATAAAAATATGCAGTATATTATATAATCTATAAGAATTCAGTAGATTACCTCCAGTCAGCTGTCATTTAAATTGCTTCTGACCCCATCCCAATATTAAAATCGCTTCTACTGCACACTAACCCATAGCCAGAAATTATGTTTAAAAAAATATGCTTCTGTAAGGGGCAGTGGTTTTCGATTAAAACATATCTGACAGTGGATGGTAAGAGTGTTTCACATTGCATGTACAATGAATTTTCTACCAAGATTGTGCTTCTAAAGACAACTCTTACAACTGTATGGCTGTCATAGTGATCAAATGGATATTATCATTCAAGTCACATTACCCAGAATATGCTATTATTTGTCTTTTAAAGTTAGACAACGAGTGGTAGGAAGTCTTCTTTGGCCTCTTATTGTGTTACTACTGTCACAACACAACAATCATTTTTAAAATGCTATGAAAGCATATTTATTTTTATCTATAGGGGCATTATTGATTTTAAGCAAAATTTGCAGCCCAGTTATACTCAGTACATTTTGCATACATAATTGATATCGCTAATCAAATATACTGTTTAGAATTATGTTTAAAAATGCAAAATGAATATGACTTGAAAAATCTAATATAAAATATTCATCCTCACTTACAAGAAAGTAATTCACCAATTTATGTTAACCTGTTTGATTTGAATTGTATTTTTGGAAATTACCTTATATAAAGGTAATTAAAAAAACAACTGAATACCTAGCTATCATATTAAAAGAAACTATTAAATCAATTGATTCAAATACCATAACGTGGAAAATATACGGTACCTTCACATGTTGTCTGACTGCTGCTGCAGATATCTGTGGTGTCTTCTTTTCTGTCATCAAAACAAAGAGGTCTTTGGAAACGAAAACATTGTCTTTTATCTCCCACTTATGTTTGGGCTCCTTCTCTGAGGATTAAGTTTAAAAAATGACCAATCAACTACCCAACCAATAAGAATTTAAGTCGCCTATGCAACTAATGCTTTCACGACTGGTTAGGTCTTGAAGGTCAAGATTATTATTTGGTCGGGGAACGGAGCCACCACAGACCCACTTTTATGTGCAAATGTCGCACTTTTTAGTTATGTGCGTGTCCAATTGAGGAAAGGTGGACCTGTGGGACGTGAAACACCACCGAAAAGCGAAACGCCTGAAACGCCAGAGTGTATATGATCAAATCTAGTCCAGTTATACTAAATTACAGCTAACATTCCAAAAGTGTGTAAGCCACCTGTGCAATTATCCTAATTCAACAAGTCTTATAAATTTCGTTACTCTCATTTACAGTAGTTGGAATTTGGTATACATAGTGTACTTCAGTTTTCAAAATAGTACCAATCAGCGAGATGTCAGCTGCCCCACGCATGTTAGAGTCACGCAGTTTTTATTAAAAGTCATTAATTTTGATGGTGGAGTTAAAGGATCAAATCAGGATTTTGAGGATAGAGTTATTATCGAAAGAGGTCTTCAATAGCCAAAGGAAGAACCTCATACAATTGGGCAATTTGAAAGTCGATGTTTTATCTTCTTTCTCCTGTTGGTCTTCTTTTGTTGTTCTTTTTCCTGTTGGTCTTTTGTTGTTGTGACATCATTCTGAAGATAGGCTGTTTGCTCCTGGTTCAACTTCCAATTGGCAAAAGCCCTGATGATTTGCGCCTTGATCACCAAAGCCGTGATTGCATTGTATTATGCCATTATAGCCTTATTTAAATATCTTTTGGATTTTTTCTAGAACATTGTGCCCCTTTGTTTGTTAAGTATTTATACCAATAGGTCTGAGAAACAATGTTGAGTTGGTGTTGTTTGGGTTTTACATGCTGTGTGTTGATAGTTTGGGGATCGTTCATCTGTGACTTATTTAGTTCTGCCTTGTGCAGGGGGCCTGATGACTGGGTTTAGGTCACCTTATAATCTTAAGATGGTAGGGGAGCTAAGATCTGTGGTGTTTGGATATTGCTCAACCAGTCTTTGTCGCCTTGTGCGACCGGGCCTGATGGCAGGTTAGCAACTTTTTATGTTCTATTTTTGGATCAGTTGCAGAGTTATTTGTGTGTTGTTTGTTGTTCTACTCAGACCTGTGCTTTTGGGATTATGTTAGTTTGGTAACATGCAAAAAAAAAAAAATAATAAATAAATAAATAAATATGATATATTAATAAATTGAAATGGATAAAATAAATAGTAATAATAGATTGATGAATGGTAAATAAGTGTTAATAATAAATAAAATAAATAAATAGTAATATAGTAGTGTGATTATGATAAAAAAAAGGGGATGGCCTTCCATTTTCTTCTCCCTTTTATATAGCTTCCCTATTCTCTTTTTTATATATAGCTTCCCTGCTATTTTTAAATAATTCTTGGTATTTTGTTTTATGTTCCTGATTATGTATTAGTGTGCATAAAAATATATTTTTTTTTTAAGTTTTATTATTTATTTAGACATGTTGGGAGATCCTTATGGACTTGCCCTTTGGCTAGCAGCGTTTAGGTCTTATCCTGCTGCTGTAGTCCATATGTTTATTTTAGTTATGGTGATATTTTACCGTGTTTGTTGATTTGTTTTAAGTACAATATGATGTTTTTGTACATGATCTCCATGTTATTGTCTAAGAGTTCAGAGAATGTTGTAAGGGATCCGATCTTCTTTTGATATGCTTGGAAGTTGATTTGTTGAACATGGTATTTGGGGCAGCTGTTGAAAACGTGGTCAAGAGTTTCTGGTACAGTGCAGTGAGGACAGGTTACATCTCAGTTCGATTCTTTGCTGAGATGTTTTCCAAGGCTGTTTTTTAGTAGTGTTTTTTTCGGTTTTCATTTTATTCATAATGTTGAGGTCGATGGTTTCTAGGTCTTTAGGTATCTTGATGTTTCTGGTGACCTCTTTTTGTAACTGGAATAAATGCCTGCCCTTGTTAATATTTTCCCAAAGTTACTGCCATTTATTGTTAATCCTGCTTTTGACCTGGCTATATACCTCATGAACACTATATTTTATAGGTTCTGTTGTGTTGTTCATGAGGTTGTGTTTTGTTTTTTCATCAGCTTTATCCCAGGCAACTGATGCCAGTTTGCCTTTATGAGAGGCCCAATTACTAGACTCTTGGACATGAAGGCTATCATATTTCAGCACAATCAGTATCAATTTGCTGTAATCCACTTGACCATAATTACCACAGAGACAAATGTATTGCTATGTGATGCAGTTGTTCCTGTATAAACTGAGCAGGTTGCTTGGGTGTAGACTTTTCAGACTTTTTGAGAAAAAAAAAATTTTCTTATCACAATTATGCAAAAATAGTTAGGGAAGACAAATAAAATATGTATATGTATTGATATGTAATTTATTTTACACATTGTTTAACATTTTGTACTTGAACTTGCTATTTGTACATATGTGTGTGTGTGTGTGTGTGTGTGTGTGTGTGTGTACTTCCACCCAGTATAGGGAGTTGCAGTAGCTCAGTTGACAGGGAATCATGTTGGGGCTGGGTTGTAGTGGAAATTGATTCTCGTCTCAATTACACGAATGAATGAAATTCATTACATGGCTTAACTACGTTATTTCTAGCGAATACACACATTTAAGTCTCTAGCATACATGAAATCTCACTTCATGGTTTAACAGTGTTAATTCCAGTCAATACGCACTCAAGACTTTATCATACGCGAAATCATCTAAGGTCAGTGAATTCACACCGATTCTCGTACCTCATATTAACTAAAGTAAGGCATGAAATTCTTAGATACATATTTTCCTATAACAATCAGGATGACACATTCAAACAATTCGTCAAACTTATATAAAGAATATCATTGTACGGATTCATATAGATGAACTCACACAGTTGTATTCATATTAAAAAAAATTGATCTACGAATCTAAACAAATAAATTCATGCAAAAATAAGCAAATAAATCAAATCGTTATATTGATATCAATGAATTACATAAGACTGGCACAAATACCTTGTGTTTTCAAGCTTCGCTCGCTTCTACCACCTAAATCTTGTCCGTTGACTTTCCAGACATCCGATCCCTTGGATAATTATTTACGAGTGAATTTCTTCTAAATTCAAACTCGGAGTCTCCTACATTTGTTTTCTCTTGCAGAAAAGCGTAGACTAACTAAAATTTTGTGATGGGACATATTAAAACCAAGGAATTTTCTTGTGGGAATCATGCCCCTTATTTAGCGTAACCAGTCTGGATTAAATATATCTCCCGCCTTTTATAACTAAGCGCCAAATTGTAGTCTGTGTGAACTCTAGATTCCCAAATAACTAATTCTGGAAAATCTCAAATCTGACAATTCTGATACAAGATCGAAAGTTATCCCTATTCTTCCAGTCTGTCTGACTTGTTAAATAAACAAATGCTTAATTAAGAATCACTCCTCTCCTGACACAGCCATTAACAATCCGTGCATTATGATGATTTAACACGCGCTGGTCCCCATAAATCTAATTAATCGTTCACCTGCCCAAATTAATGTGCTCTTCATAGATCGACAGAAATAAGAAAAAAAATCATCCACTAAAATCTGGCTTCTAGGTATCGATAATATAATAACTACTGAAGCAGACTTTAAGAACAGTTACTTAAAATCACAAGGAAAGCAAAATTTACCTCTGGCTTTTATCAACTCATTATAGTACCTACTTTAATATCATAGAAAAGAAAGTTCTTTTATGCCATGTCATATCACTTTGGCCAGTATTTTATTGTCAAGATTACATATATCTGAATTTTTATTTTCTGCTTGATAATTTTTGTTCACAATGGCTTCTAGAGAGTACTTGTCTAAAAGATTTGCTGTTTCAACTATTATTCTCTGTCCCATGTAAAGTAACAAATGGTTACATTGTTTCATTAATTTGTTACACCAGCATCAATTGCCAGTTGAGTGTTATGCCATACTTTTATTTTCATTTCATTATAATTAATACACTGCATAGAAAACTAACCATCTTCGTTCTACATTCAGAGTGACACTCTATTCAAAAGGGAGTGGTCAACTTTTCAGGCAGCAAGGTTCCAACACTAACTCTGTCCACCACTGACCCATGGGAATTAATTAGTGAAGATAGATTTTATAGGCAGTTGTTTTACTTCAGCTCTTAGTGCAAGTGTTCTATAGCCAATCTTAATTACAGTCAATCAATGCTATCTCTTATTTGTGTTAGTGAACAGATTTGCTGGTTCTCGTTGTCCAATGATACATCAGTATATCTGCGGGTCCACTCTCATCAAGTTGTAGGATGTCAATCCCTAATAATTCATCATCTTCAATTTCTGCAACTATGATTTCTTTTTCCAACTTGAGAGAGCCTATTTCAATTCTGAACGTTCCTTTTCCATACTCTCTTAAAGGATTTCCCCCAGCACCTGCTAAACTTACTGATTTGCACAACCTGGGGCGCTTTTCTGAGTCTATCCATTGAAAGATTCTTTCTGAGATAATAGTATGTGTTGCGCCTGTGTCTGCAGTGAAAATTAGATTGACTCCTTCAGTATTTCCCTCAATGTAAACCCCATTGCTTCTTGGAATTCATTGTCGTAGAATTATTGTTTCATTTCTGGAATTGTTTTCTTGAAAATTTCTTGGTTGGCCAATGCTGAGACCGGTTTGGGTCATCTCATGGCCACTAGAAGTGACCCCCTCTAGTTTAAAGGATTATTCTTAGCTTCTCTGGCTTGATTTTTACTGATTGTGGTACTGGCCACTTTCATGGTTGTTTGTGGTGAAACTTCCCCTCGTTCTTTGCTGTGTACTATATTCTGACCCATAACTGTTCTATTTTGACATCTATTGCTAGGATTCGATGGGCACTCCCTTGAAAAGTGACCAAGTTGCTTACAACTAAAACATTGTACTCCTTCCACGTTTCTTGGCTGCCTGCTTAAGCTTCCATATTTGGGTCGTATATTACTGAAATTCTTCCCTTCTCCTGTCTGTCTCTCCTGTAAATTTTTCCATCAGTTCAGTAATTTTCTTCTCAAGTTTTGACAGTCCACCTGGTTGGGCCTCTTGATTACTGTATATGGGTTTCTTCTGTTTACTTTTACCATAGTTTTTCTAATCTGGCAAACATTTTCTTCTTCGTCTCTTGTGTCTGTCCTGTCGCTGCTTTCACTGGACTCTGTACACTTAACAACTCTGGTTGGTCTCCTTAGCTTATGGTCATGATACCCATCTTGGTCAGGTGGGC
Source organism: Megalonaias nervosa (assembly GCA_016617855.1). Lineage (NCBI taxonomy): Eukaryota > Metazoa > Mollusca > Bivalvia > Unionida > Unionidae > Megalonaias > Megalonaias nervosa. The sequence continues at coordinate 41,437 of JAECUM010008639.1, read as the reverse complement.
GCTTTCTTGTTTCAAAGAAATCAACTACTTGGAATACAGCCTCATCTATGTTCTTTGGTTCCTTCACAAATTCGACATGAAATCTTGCTCCATCATCATGGAGGCCATCCAAAAATTTTCACAAAAGATCTTCATGTCTTGTTTCAACATCGCGATTTGCATGAGCTGTGTCATATAAACCTTGTTACTCTGCCGCATATTCTTCCACCGTCTCATTTGCTTTCTGATTTCTTCGACTGAATTGTGCGCGATCTGTTTTCCTTGTCTCTACAATTCGAAATCTGCTGTCAAGTTCTGAAATAAGTGTTACATAATTAGACTGTGCCAACCTTGACAGCTGACCAAATACAAACTCACCAGCTACTCCATGTAACCGTGGCAGTAATTCATCTAGTCTAACATCATTTGTCCATCCTTTGTGATCTGCAACCTCGCTGAACCTATTAAACCACACTTTCCACTGCTTCTTACCATTAAAGGGAGGTAACTTTGCATTTTCATGTCTCTTATGTGTATGTCTACTGCCTCTAATAGTTGAACTATCACTTGGTATGAAATGTTGTAAATTGTCATCACTACTTGACTCAAAACCAGACATTCTCCTATGAAGATCTGTAGTGTTGACTCTTCTACTCTGATCAGCCCTTGTTCTTCATCCTACATTACTCTGCCGTGGCTGAGATGCACATTCCTTTGGGTTTCTCTTTGCTATAGCATGTGCTAACTCTCTAATACTCTCATTGATAGATCTGTTAGACTGTTGGATTGAGTCTACAATTATTGATGCAATCTCCTGCAGTGCAGTCTTAAGCTGATTTCCTACTTCACTGTTAGTCGTCCCTAAATCTCCAGCTGAACCCTCTCTTTTTCTTGAACTCTCTCCTCTGTGTTTGGACTGTGTCTGTCCGTGGAATCCATTTCTGCATGCAAGTTTCTTACATGTTGTAACACCCTTTCTTGTTCACTTGACCTTGTTTCTCTATCAGGGATAAAATCAGACGTCTGTTTCTCTGTACCGACTTCACTTGTTGTTCCCTAATTAATGCACTTCCATTTGAATATTTCCTACATGTACCTACCTCAACAATGCTTGTATTATCACTATCATTCTCTGAAAACCTTGAGCTCTCTTCACCATCAACAATGTCAACAGTTGCAAGTTTAGATTTATTGCTCCTTTTCCTTCCCATGGTTTCTAATAACTTTTGGACTTGATATTTCTACTTGGAGCTCTGCAAACTCTTTGGGATATAGTGGACGTAAGTACAATCACTGGATCTCAGCTGTGACCATATCATTGCCTCAGGACACTAAAACTGGACCCCACATCTGACACCATAAAAGACATAACTCATTTGGCCATTGGGTACTTTATTTCTCTATTGCTTTTTGATATGACAACCCTAGACACCTTTGACACTTTATTTGCTAAAGACACCTTATGCAATAAACTTGATTAAAAGCATGACATATTCAGACTTTTTGTATGCATGCGAAACATATTTATTCAAGATGCAAGATTCAAATACATTATACAGCAATAAACTGAATATTCAGCAATCACCTAGATTCACAGAAATGCGTCACAATGATGAAGATGCAAACTTTGGCATCAGGTCTGGCATTCGGGTATCCTTCTCACAAGGTTGACCTTTATCCTTGCTTGCAGTCACTGATATACTGGCGAAAATATCACCAACTTTTTGTATCTGTGTGACTTGACTTCTACTCAGCTTATTATTGCTTGCTGGCTGTGAAAAAAAGGGGAGGTGGGAGGTTGCTATATAGAAGATTGTCTTTATTCATATAATACACAATCTTGGGCAGAAAATGACTTTTATCACATAGGATTCTAGTAGATAATGTGGAATTAACAGGTCTGCAGTAGTTCAAGGGAGACAACTTGTCCTGTGACTGTCTCAACTGAAGAGTTGTTTCCCTTAGACAGCGTCCGAACTGAATGCTACTTGAAGTTGCATGTTGTATGGGGGGGGGGAGATCATGTTTGCCTGACAAACGCATGTAAGTTCATCACATCGAGAGTTTCAGTCTAAGAAAGTGTGATATTTGAAGATAAATATCTCAAACTCATGAAAATGGATCCTAGATGAAATATTAGAAGTGAAGAAATTGTTATTTTAGAAAAATAAAAGAAATTTAAGTTCTTCTTTAAATACTGAAATTTACAGCATTAGCTATGTGTATCTTAAAATTCTTTAACTAACGAAATTGTTAATGCATTAAAAATAATTGCAAAATAAATATTAAATAAATTTTATAAGTATCTGAAATAAATTAAAGTAGACACCCATGTCTTGCTATATTGACTCTGGCTGTTACATACTGCTGTACATACCCAACGAATTTGGGCTTTGGATGGTCTCTTGCATCCCTGCTTGCACAGTGGTGTTCTGGTGTTCTGGCATTCTGGCTCTCAATTCAAAATTCCCCAAGCCTTAAATACGATATAGTTGGAAATTTACTGGAAAACCGTTGAAAGTTGGAATACTGTTGGAAAAGTGTTGGATGATGGAGAAGTTGGAAAATTGTTAGAAAATCCCAACTAGTCTTGAGACTATAAATCAGTGCAAAAATAATGATTATTTCCAACAACAAAAAAAATATATTTGTTGAAATTATTGTCAGAAAAAAATACTTTATTGAAACTTTATCCAAAATCCATTGCTGAACCATAATTTGATAACTCATATCGCTCTCCGTACGGTTGTACTATAGTGGACCTATCTTGCGCATGCTCAGTGAATTATAAACAGCAATGGCAGCGACCTATGAAAGCTACATGTGATGGATCAAATGAGGCCCAGTATTTTATATAAGGATCGATGACATCTATTAAATATCATCTCCGGTAATCGAATATGATCTCCTCAAACACCCCAAATCTAAAAAACTTCCCTTTATCATGCCAAATTAGCAAATGCGTCCTATGTAATCATCAGTAGGTCAGATGTATATCTACACATTGTATGTACCATAATCAGCTGATAGTTCCAGTAACCATGATATGTTTATCGGTAATTAGTTTTCTTCCTATTTGAAAAATGCACTTGCTGAATAACAAAAATCAGTTGTGTAATGTAGTTATTCTGGTGGTCTTATATGTCGTTGATTATAGTGTTTCACAAACTTTGATCAATCACAGTGAAGACTGTAAAACTCTGTTACATTACCCTCTGCTTGATGTGAAGCATCCTCGCAAACACTTTTGCTCTAATAATAAAAAAAATAAACAAAAGGAAACAAACATATATACCTTTTATTGTAAAATTTCTTTATTTATTGGCGACACTATAGCAGTCAGAATATATGACTATATTTCTTTTTTTACACGTTCACACTATCTCATTTTATTGCCCTCCCTTTCTGTTTTGTGACTTATATTCTCCCTGGTGCTGGCGCGTGGTGCTTCCCGTGGTGACCTAGACCGTGACCGTCTTCGTGTCTGGTTACTCATAGTAATCCTCGCCTTTAGTTCCTGTACAGTTCTTGTGAGGTCACATATACTCTCTGTTTGGTTTTGCAGAGAGGTGTTGATGAGTTTCTACGACCTTGTTGTTGGTGACCATATGCTGTATCATCAGATCGGATGTTTGTTTAATAGCATTAATGATGCACTGCCCAGCCAGGCTGCAATTGCATTTAGGCACATGTTTATGGGTGAGACCATTGTCTGCTGCAGTTGCTGTTTTTTGACTCGTGTTATCTAACTGGTATTCTTCGGGGGGGTAGCAGTTGGGGTATTATGTCTTTGTCAATCAGATCTTGCAAACTGAGTTGTACTGATATCTTCCATCACTTCCTGCTGGGCCTAGTGTTGAGTTGTAAGTTGGGATGGAAGGTACATGACTGGGGTGGCAGCCTGGATTGGAGAGCATTTTCTTTCCTCCCAATATTTTGCAGATGTCTCCCGGTCGTATTTTAGGATGTCCCTTCCTTCCAGTGGGAAGTATGGGTTATCACTGATGGCATAGTACTTCTTCTCATCTATGATCATTCTGTTCTTCTTATACCCTTCAAGGATCATGCGGTGTTCCCCAAAATGCCGGCCATGATCCTGCAGATCTTTAAATGTGGTGGTCCTATAATCACACAGTCTGCACAAAAAGGGCACCTGTTGGATATCATTTAGGTGTTCTTTCAAGTAGTGAGCTATCATTCTGCCCATTGCACTCTTTTGGCTGCAAATCATGCAGGCATACAACCTTCCTCTCTTCATACTCTCATTGAGTTGATTGGCCATCTCTGAAATAGAAACTGGTCTGTGTAGGCTGTCTGGTTAATAAATGATCCAATCAGGAACAAAAACAAAATAAATGATAATTTATCTTGATAATAAGATGTGGGGTGGCGGGGTATACAAATATTAATGGCAAGTCACACCGAATGGAAGAAAGCAATAAACCCCTGCTTCTGTAATGTGAACTATATATATATATATATATATAAATTTTTTTTTTTTTTTTAAATTATGCTTCAATTTTGTGATACTGTTTGCTTATTTTCTTTGCCAATCTTGGAGGATTATCACCTAGGTAAGGTTTCATCTTGTTGTGGTTGACTGTTTTCTACTTTCCATATTGATTCTTCTGGAGTATACAATTCAGATCATTTAACTTTTTAACCACAACATAAGGACCCTCATATGTCAGTTGTAGCTTTGGACAGGTTCCTGGCTTGGTCTGCTCAAGGAGATAGCATACTATGTCTCCTTCCTTAAACTGATATTGGTGTAGCCTCTGATCATAGCTGTCCTTTTGCATTTTCACCGATTTACCAAGGTGTTTTCGTGCCACACAGCATGCTTGATGGATTCGATCTCGTAACCTGTCAACATATGATGTTACTTCGCCACCAAGGTATTTTGGATTTGTATGAAACATTAGTTCAGCTGGAAAACGAACTTCTCGACCTAACATTAGATGATTTGGAGGTAATCCAGTTGACTCACTTGGAGTGGCATGATAAGCGGTAGCATGACAACCTAAACTGGTATGGGAAATGCTTCAACCCATTTGGTAAAATGATCTGTTACTGCTAAAACATAACGGTTTCCTCTAAGGGTTCTAATCAGAGTCCCCAATATGTCTACTGCCAACCTGTCAAGTGGTCAACATTAATGTAGAGACATCATGGCTGGAGAAAGTCCAGTCATAGATTAGCTATACTAGAAGTGGTTCATGGTGTGAGGATTCTTTGCCTTATAACTACTTAATATCTAGCAGTAAACAGATGGCTATTAAATACTGTAAGTATTATTTATAAGCTGCTTGTAGTAAATTATCCAATGAATTGCCATGTAACACTGAAATGGCCACTGAACAGACTTTGACATTGATGAATTTGGCAATTTCATGGAAAACAGTTATGAAACTGAGAGTAATAATGTTTTAGAAACATCATTAATGAACAATAATCTTTGCGGCAGGATGACATTTCCATAAGTATTTATGTTCTGGGAACATCATCTATTGTCAAATTGGGAAGTTCTTTGCAAGAAGATCTCTCAGAACATCATGATGCTTTAGATACGTCAGTGGTAGATGAATGTGGCACTTTGCAAGATGATAACATGACCAAGTAAGATGATGTTGATGCATTTGGATTATCAGTAACTCCTCCAATGACAAGACAGATGATTCAAACAGTTGCTTTCTGGATATAGAATTAATGCAGATGGTGTGCATGTTCGTGTGTGTGTGTTTTGGCTTTTTAATGTAGCTTTAATGATTTTTCAGTAATATCACTATGATGTCTGCAGTGGGTCAGTTTATTGTGATGTCTAGCACTGGGGTATGATGCTGCAGACATATAGCATCATGTCCCACCCATTCGCATTATCCTGACACCAGGTCAACCAGTCCTAACATTAACCTCTTAATGCTGAGCACCAAGGAAGGTAGCTGCATGTACCATTTTTATGACTTGGCCAGGGTTCGAACCTGCGACCTCCTGCATCTGAGGTGGATGCTCTAACCACTAGGCCACCAAAGCAATCCAATACAGATGAAAAACCTGCTATTGATTAAAAAGGATCAAGGTACTGTATCCACTCACTTATAAGTTGAGTCAGTCTGCAAAAACAACAAAGATCTTGGTGTGCCATAGCATAATGCACTTGCAGATCAGGGTCTATGCTATTTCTTCTACTGATTGCAAAGTGCACAGACCAAGATCTGCTGGTGCATTATGTTACAGTTGATCTGGGTCTGTGCAGTTAATATTTTTACTCATAAGTGAAAATATATGGTACATAGTATGATCTAAAATATCATGTACCAGAAAATGTCTAAACCTTAAATACCATGTATTTTGAGGATTCTGTCTTTTCTAGTTTTATTTAATTGTAATATATCTCATAATGATTTCACTGTAGCAATTTTAGTATTTTACATGACTGTATAATATCCTACTTCTGATTCAGATTTGTTATCATTTGCTATTTGACCAGGATGATGAAGTCAAAGGTCATGTGAAATAATGAGTTTTGTTGATCTAGGTATGTGTTGATTTTTTAAGGTTCTTCTTGTGTCAGTATTTTGTTGACCTATTAGCTTACCCACATCAAAACAAATCAGAATTTTTTTTATCAGTTTGTAGTTTTCAGTTCAGGCATGCATTTCAAGCCTGGAAAGTGGACACAATTTAATGCACATGATACATTTATCAACTTAACTGCTCTTTTCATCATCATATAAAAAAGATATGATTTCAGCTATTGTTGATATATTAACAGCTTTCAATAATTTCTTCATGTAATTTCTGCAGTAACCATATTTAGAAGGGTAGAAGAAAGTAGTATAATAATAATAATAATAATAATAATAATAATAATAATAATAATGTGGACTTAGTACAGTGCCTAATATTTTTAAGCTCTAGAGTATTAGATAATACATAAAAATATATACAACAACAAGCAGCTTACAAAAATAAACACCATAAATTTACAAAACAAAAACATGCTGACAATAATTAAGGAAGTAAATATTATTAAGTCTTCAAGTCTGTTCTTGTAGTCAGAATAGGTGAGTTTTAAGAGCACTTATGAATGAGAACACAGTGTCCTTGTGTCTAAGATCTATGGGCAATTCATTTCACATAGCTGGGCCCTGGTAGACAAAAGAACGTTGTCCATATCACTTCATTTTAGCATCGAGGAACAATGAGAATACAAGTGTCGGAAGGGGGGCCCTAAGTGGCTGAGTGGTCTAAAGCACTCACCGTGACGGATCACTGCCATCTCACCTCTGTCTGCTTGGGTTCAAGTCTCAGGCTTGGCCAATTTGGGTATGTGAGAAAGCTTGCCAGTAGCTTCTCGTTCTTCCACCACCATTTATTCTGGCCGCCATGTATTGCCTATCTTATGCTGAAAAATGACTGGAGCTAGTAAATGAAATGTGGTGAACGGATTTTGTTTTTGATTCTGAATTGAATGGGTAGCTAGTGAAGGTGGCGGAGGCGTGCTCATTTTTTTTTGTATTCTACGGATGATCTGAGCAGCCATGTTTTGAACTTTTTCAAGTTTCTGAAGTAGATACTGAGATGAACCATACAGAAATGAATTACAATAGCCCATTCTTGAAAGTACTAAGGAAAACAAAAAAGTGATTTAGTGGCATCAGCTGAAGGAAAATTGGATAGAGCCTTGTCTATGTTCATTATACATTGGTGTAATGAGAGCGTATTGTCAATATTTCATACCGAATGTGTGAAATTAATGTTGGTATTGCAGATACTTATTGTTTGAGGTAAAGGATGTGAATGAGAACTTTTTTGTGTGGTGATCAGGATGGTTTCAATTTTATCATCATTCTTATGCAGCTTGTTATATGTCATCCATGACTTCACATTGGAAATGCACCTCTCTATGCCTTGGATAGTAGCCTCAACATCATTTGAGCAGGTAGATTTGTATATTTGATAGTCATCAATTTAGAAATGGTACGGAGCCAGAAGTCGATTCATGACACTTGAGAGCGGATGAGTGTATAGAATGAAGAGAACAGGGCTGAGAAAGAGAGCCTTGTGGAATACCAAAACGTAGATCAACTGGGCTGGAATGTTTTTAATTAGGACTTAAGCCATAGTAAGGCTGTATTGTGAATACAAAATGCATGCGGGAGATGTTGAAGTAATATACAATAGTCTATTGTGCTACAGACAATTCAAGGAGGATGAGGACTTCAGTAATCTTTTCACTATCTAGAGCAGAGAGAAGGTCATTAACTACTCTCAGAGGTGAAGTTTCAGTACTATGGTGAGGGCAATATGCAAACTGTACATTGCTTAAAAGACTTCATTCAGATGAGATACAAGTTGGGTTAGAACATAAAAAGCAATTTTTAATGGCTTGGTCTAAAATTCTTCAAAATGACAAGAATACATTGATCTCAAGTACTGTCCGAGTCAATCTGGTATAATGATAATATCATAATTGATTATGGTAATTCAAATGAGATACATGCTGGAAGAGAATAACTTTTTCTGAGATTTTTTAAATGAATGAGAGGTTAGAAACAGGGTGGTGGTTCTTTAAATCATTAGGGCCAAGTGTCAATTTTTTAACAGAGGTTTTACAATGGGAGTTATAAAAAATGATGAGAATTTCATGGATGAGAGAGAAGTATTGATAGCAGCAGTTAGTGAAGGCAGTTTTGAATCTAAGCACTTAAGCATCAGTGATGTCAGAGTGTGATTGAGTTCACATGACTTTGGGGCACTCTTCATCACAAGGACAAGAAATAAAAATATGTGTTTCCGGATAGGTGACTGTCCCTGTTATTCATTGCTGACACTAGCACTTCCCTCCTCCCCTCCACTGGGATAAAAAGAAAGTTTCCCGAAATTGATTTGTGCATCTAATTAAGCTGGTCTGTCCAAGTATTTAAAGTGCTTAGTACATTACATATATTAATCATTATAATATATATATATATATATATATATATATATATATATATATATATAATGTTTGAAAAAAATAGTTGAAAAATTTTCCCCCCCAAAATCCCAAGAATCATTTGTGCATCTAATTGAGCTGGTTTAGCCCAGTACATGAAGTGCATAGAATATTATATATACTAATCATTATAATATTTATTATGTTTAAAAACAAAAAATAATTTAAAAAAAAAAATCACAAAACTGATTTGTGTATCTAATTGACGTGGTTTAGCCCAATACTTGAGGTACTTAGTACATTATAGATACTAATCTAAATTGCAACCTTTTGGCGACTTCGTTATATACTGAATATGTGTGAATACGTACAAGTCATGATTGTGTCTATATAGTGAATACTGTATGGAATAAATACTGAAAGGAATATGAAAATACAGGAAAAGTGGTAAAATAAAATAAATGACAAACTTACATTTTTTGTCGCCCATTTACTACTCTCCGAAAGGTAAAACGATTTACGCTCATGCAGATAACCAGCCTTTGGGAGACCAGTCGCCGAATGGTTCATGAGTCGCCCAAAGGTTTAGTATATATCTCACTCAGATATAATTTTATATGTGTCACCTAACAGTATTATGTACAAATTTAATTTCAATTATTATGGTTACCACCGAGACAGAAATAAAGTGATCACATGAGTTGGACGGTCTAAATATCAGGGTTCTGCTGTCTGCATCCATAAAGAATTGGCTTATGTGATCACTTCATGTAATCACGCGACTGTATTAGTATACTTATTAAACGGGACTGGAATAACTGGCCATAATCCGGAATAGTGTAGTGAATTAAAACATTCGGACTGTATAAAGTTTTAATCTTGAAGATAGACGTGGTTATTTAGATGTAGATGGAAATGGTATCTATTTTGTAGGAGAGATGGTTGTTTTATTTATATTTTTTAAAACTGAATATATCATTCATTATATACATGAATTTCAGATGCTTATACATATTTTTATTATATACTAGTCTGCGAATCAATGGATTTTCCCTTTAAAATATTTGTTCATAATTCACTGGAGTCAATTTTGAATGGGGTCATGGGTGGCGGAGTGGTCTAAGGCGCTCACATTTATTACATCACTGACACTAACCTCCGTCTGTATAGGTTTGAGCCTGGACTCAACCTATGTGGGCATGCGAGAAAGCTTGCCAGTAGCTTCCTGTGGGTCTGTGGTTCATCCCAGGTTCTTCTTAGACCACAAATACTGACCGCCATGTAGAGCCAAAATAAAATGGTGTTATACATATACACATACACATACCAACCAACCAACCAACCAACCAACCAACCAATCAAATTAAAATGGTTTTTGTCCCAATGTGGTTGATAGACATTGATAACATTATGACCAAGAAATTTGAAGAGTATTTTCATAATATTCTTAATTTAATGGAAATATATCCAATGGTGTCATAAGGGTTGGTGTCACCCAGTGCGGTAACTCTTGGTGTCACCCCCGTGAGCCTCCTTCCTGCACAAGTTTTCAAAAATTTTATAGACAGTCATTTTGGTGTATATCCACATATCACGCAGGTGTATCAGGTTCGAATCCAGCAACCTACTTTTCATTTTTCTTTTTTTGGTATGTGTATTCAGCGTTGAATTAGGAAAGAGAACTATGTTATTACTCAGCAGTGGCCTTAGCAAACGCGTGGCCAGATTTGGATCATTTTGGCAGGATCCCTGGTTTTATGTGAGAGCCCCCCCCCCCCGAGCACGGCATTTGGAAATAAACTTTTAAATAAGTTTTATACGATATTGAACTTAAAATTTTCTTCCATAAATTTAAAATTATTTTCTCTTTGTAGATATATTTTTAAAAATTACTAACGCGCTGGGCACGTGTGAATGCGGGGCCCGATTGGGCACATCAGTCCAATCGGCCTAAAGCCAGCTCTGTTACTACTACTATTTTCTATGCAAATATCAAGAAAAACTCAGCAGAAGATAAATGGTGATCAGCTGACATCATCCAGTAAGAAAGCTACTTCAATTTGTTATACATTTTGCTAGCCAAAATGTTTGAGCATAACATACAAGTAAAATTGGCTTGCATCGAGTGAACAACAGATATATTCCACCCACAAAAAAAATGAAATAAATGAAATATATCTGTTCACTGATAGAAGCAAATATCCTCTATTTATTCACTCGATAGAAGCAAATATCCTCTATCGATAAACAGCATACCTTTATTTTATATCCATGACGGTAAACTGAGAATCTCCTAAACTTTTTCCAAAGTTGTGTGGCAAGGGGATGACCCAAAGGATATATACTATCTTTAAAAAATTTAACGATAAATAAATAATATTTTTTTGAAGTTTGATGAAAGTTTTAGACTTGGCTGACTTTGATAGTGTCACATGTGGTTGTCACCGTCCAATTCGTATAAAGTTTTGCTAGCTGTTACAAAACTACACCATAATAACAAACTTAAGTTTGAATTTTATTTCCATCAGTACTTGTACTGATTGCAGCCGTTTCAGGTATCCTGAAATACAGATTTGTATAACACAGTCAAAACTGCAAAGAAATACAAGAAAACTGAATTATTCATCTGTTAATTTGGTTACAATTTACCAGTTACCAAGTGAAGCTGGGCAAGATTGGATCAGAACCCATGGAAATTAAACAACTCAGTTATAGAAGATGCAGAATACAAAGCCATTATTACAGTACTGTTAGAATCCTTTTTATATAGGGAATATTACAACCTAATGGAAGAGTTGGGGGGGTGGGGGGGATTAAGAAGGAAATTAAATCAATAACCAAAACACATTGTCAAGTCAAACAAAACATAAGACGGGGAAGGCAAAAAGAAAAGGATAAAATAAAAGCGAGGAAAGAGTACGAAGTTTTATAAGATTACAGATTAACTGGCACAAAATAAGGGCAGGAGAATTCTCCATTTTGTATATTAAAGCAATTAAAGCAAGAGCGATGCAGATCATCGCAGAAATAAGAAAAGGAAATAGCAGGCATATGGAAAAACTTAAAAAAGATAACGTTACCGTAACTAAACCAACACGCATAATGGAAGAAATATACAGCTTTTAAAAAGAACTAAACATTACCCAAAACATATCAACGGGGGGGGGGGGGATAGACGAATACACTGGGAATATACAATTTTCGCAAGTCCCACAGGACTCTAGGTCTCAATGAGAAAAACTTATAATATCGAATGAAATAATTGCAGCATTCAAAAAGCTCCATCAAGGCAAATCAGTTTGTTCTGGTGGCTTAACGACAGATTTATATATTACCTTCAAAAATCTCTTAATTCCAATATTAAAGATATTATATGTCAATACTCTTTTAAATAATGAAATGATGTCCAAGATGAAAGAAGGGGTAGAAACACTTATGTATAAGGGGAAAGGAGATGTAAGAGACCTAATGATTTGGATATCGATATAGCTTTTAAATACAGACTATAAAATACGTAGTAAGATTTTTGCTAACAGAATTAAAACATGTATCAGAAACATAATTAACATTATATTCAGAACAAAATTCTAACCTTATAAACAGTGATTGAATTTTTGGAAACTAAAGGAGAGGAGGAAGCCTTGATCAGATCAAGAAAAGGCCTTTGACAGAATAGAGTATAGTTACATCAGTGTAGTTTCTTTTATACACATTATGAAATTTAATATAGAATGTTCAGCGAGACAGGATTGTTCCTTATCGATGATATTATATGTAATAGCAATAGAAGCCCTCCGAATAGAAATACATAACAAATAAAAATATAAAGGGAATTTAACTCCCAAACCTTATAAAGAACTAAAAATGGTACAGCATGTTCATGACTGTACCAATTTTACTTCCGAAGCCTACCCCTTCATATGTTTAGAAAAGGAATTTATGGACTTTGGGAAAGCAACAGGATCTAAAATCAATCATGCAAAAAACTGAATTTCTGTTAATAGGTAACTGGCAGGGGGATCCACCCTGGACTCAAGCCAGAACTTGTAACAACACGTGTAAAAGGTTTAGGAGTGACTTGGGGGTGGGGGTGGGGGGCTGGAATCTAAGAGTATAAAAATTCAACACATTTTAGAAAAACTACAAACTAACTTACAAATGTAGACACATGCAAATTTTAATATAATAGATCGAATGCAGGTTGCTCAGACATACGTATATGTATATTAAAATATGGTATATGTTTAGTTATTTAAAGAACAGTATGAAAGATACCTTTGACAAAGAAATAATCTGTTCATATGGGGAGGGAAAATTACATTACCTCCGCAGCGAATACTGACTAAATATCCCAATCTTAGACATTATAAATTAGAAAATATTTTAAATAGGATTAAAAAATACTGGATAAAAAGGAGTCTGTTTGGAAAAATATATATTTCTTTGTGTATACGTTGAAACAAATGCCTGGGATATACAGAAACAGTAATATAACCAAATTAATAGAACCACCAAGAAAAATGAGATATATCAAAAGTATAATTCTTAAGTATAGAGAGATCAAGAGGAAAAATATTTGAATATATACAAACTTTAAATCCAAGCTTTTAGCAGGAAAACAGATTATAAATTGGAATTTAGAAATCCTAATGAAAACCTGGGCAAATAATAAGTCAACATCCATGCAAAGCATGATACATATGTACCTACATGATATTTGGCAAACTGGAGATGTAGCATTTAGAAGATATTTTAAAAAAATAAAAGTATGCGACTTTGAGTTTATAGGTCAAAAAACCCGTTCGATATTGAACTGCAAAACAAATAGAGAGAGAAAGAAATTAACTGCAAAAATTACAATTCAGTATGGTACCTTTCAGACAGAAAGCCTACTATACACAATGGATAAAAATAGCAAAGAGCTATACAAAGAAATAATAAATTGCATTATCGATATCTTGATAGGATGTGCTAGAGCAACTTATACCACTTGAAAGGAAAAAAACCCCAAAACACGGCATGGTAGAAACTCTGGTAAACCCTATACGTAGACAACCATACAGTGTGACCCCGCTATAGCACGCTCGTTATAACACGAATTCAGATATAACACAGTCGTGGTGTGGCTCCCGAAATTTCATATACATGTATTTTTCTCGTACACGAAAAAAAAAATTCTTTCTTAAAAGTACAAAAAAAACCCCCAAAAAGTGTATTATCATTTTAGGGAAGAGATCGCGTATGAATAATACAAGATGATCGTGGCGTGACTCCTGAAATTTTACATGCATTTTTCTCATACACCAAAAAATAGTGTTTTCTTCTTAAAAGTACGAAAAATAACGTCTAAAAAGTTTATTCAGGAATCGCGTAGGACTTTACCAATGTCGCAAGTTGCAATTTTGTTTCCTTGTTGGCGGCAAAATATATCATCTGGCGAATTCTTTTTATTGGCGACGTTGTTGGCTGTTTAAACTTGTATATACAACCATTGGTTTGGAGTGGAGAAATTCAGAGGCCCCATGAAAGGAAGCCGCAAAGCTGATATAAAATTCACTGAAATTTATCTATTGTTACATAAACAAATTCTTTGTCCATATTGACAAACCATCTTAATAGTGCATTGCTGTATCTTAATCTTCTTATGTTGACATCTAGTACTGTATGTTTTGAGATATCCGCTTTTTTTTAAATTTACATTTCGGGTAGCGGAGATCAACCAGACAAGGCATTATCTCATAATCTATCTTTTGTCGGATTTTCGGCCACTCGCTAGTAATTAATATATTTACATAGACTGACATTTGTAGGAGGATGGTAAGTAAAATTCCACTTCTTTTCACTCAGAATTAAATCCTTCAGAACATTCACATTTTCTGTAGCAATCCCTGTCATCAGACCAGAACACATTTGTCTTTATCGTCGATTGACTCTTTCTTTAAATTTCTGACGCATGTGTGGAAGGCAGCATCACTCGACTACCACAAATATATTAAAAAAAAAAAAATGCTCTCACTTGTCTATTCAATAGGCAGGGAGGAACTGTAACTACAATAGACCATACAACGGCCAATTCATTTTTAAAAAAAATGTACCCAGATAAAACAAACAGTAGCTGAAATTTCAAAGAAAACATTACCTTTGAAGCAGACCTGCCAACTCTTATGATTTTGCCGTAAGTCTTATGAAAATTATCCTTAAAATATGGACTTACGGCATGCAAGCAAAAACTACGGAAAAATGATCATTGCCAAAAAAATCCGGATAATTGGTTCATCTGTGTTTTACTTGGATCCAGGTTTCATATTAGAATTAGTGAAATCAGGTAGGGAACCAGACTAACTTTACAGCAGCACCCCAGACGCTTTAAAATGCACTTATTTGTTCATTCGAAGCATCTGCATGATCAAACTGTTGATTATCAAATTTTTTTTTTTTTTAAAAATGGCTTTCCGAAAGTGATGCGTGTTTAAGGGGAAAGGGAAAATAAGCCTCTAGAAAAGTGATAATAATCAACACAGAAGGATAAAAAGGATTATTCTAATTCTTATGAATAAAAGATAGAAAGGACACAATTACGTTTATTGGACATCACGTGCCAATTTGAATACATCTAGTGGCAGGAGATATGATTGCCGTTGTCATATGAAATGGAAAAAGAACTTCCAAGAATTACATCAAGTTGAGAGATAGCAAGAAGCCATTGAGTTGCATAGGGTTTGGAACTAAAGTTTGTGCCACTGTACTAGCTGTACTAGTGGTAAATAAGGTTTACGTGTACTGTACAAACTTTTCAGTTGAATCTAATGTTAACGTCGCTGCGTCGAACTTTTGATTATGTTTTCCAGCTTTACAATAGCAGTTATTGATATTTTGTTACACCTTACTGAAAACTGGTCAATCTTATGGAACAAGATCAGCTGCCTTACTGAGACAAACTCGTCGGGGTTGGCAGGTCTGTTAAAGCACTGATTGTTATGAAAACGTACTAAGCAAATGGGAAAAAACATCAGTCTCAATCATGCAATACAATTTTTTGATGTTGCCACCACAATAAGAAACAGGCATTTGTTTGGTTCTCCAAAGCTTTCCTTTAGCGGTGACTTCAATAACCAATGCACCCTTCATCAAAGAAAGCCTACAATCTTCAGTAAAAACAAAGAACCTTTCTTCAAAGGAAGTCAGTACCAAATTAAATAAAAGCAATGGAATCTGATGGATTGTTTCATTTTCCAACATGACTGGAACACTTTTACCGTGTCGTGAAAGCTTCCTTTTTACAGGAAAAAAGTTCATGCTTACGAACTCTACCGACGGCACTTAAAACGCAGACTTTTACCGACTTGGGACGTACTGAAAAGTAAATGTGCTTCATCATTCATTACGTGATTGTGCTATTTTTTGCCACTAAACTGTGACAAAATTATTGAATATTTTAAATCTGTGCGAGTGCATAGATGGAATTACTTGTATTGTGGATTCAATGTATGTGACATGATTCGCGGGTGAGTACACGGTGTTGATACTTTATCAATTTCTATACATTAGACATGTATATATAAACAGTATACACGTATATATACCAATACCTGGTTATCTGAATAAAGTAAAATATTATAAATACCTTCTCTGTTTTCACTATTTCTCATTTAATATGCATCGATTTAAGATGATAACTGTGCCAATGAAGCACGTACTTTTGTGCCCGCATTTATTTCCTATACCCTCCCCCCCCCTGCACATTTTTTTGGGTGCATGCATCATTTTCTTCAGCTAACTGACCTGGTTGCTTTTAACACGGTTCGGTCTATAACACGGTCGGGTTCTATGGCTCCCAACTACTGTGTTATAGCGGGGTCACACTGTATTTGTCTTTCTATATCTTCTGGCTGCCAAACAAGAGGTCAAGAGATTGAAACTCGTAGAGGCATTCGCAATATTTATTTATTTTTTTAATACTTTTTTATCTTTATCTTCAGACTTCTTTTAAACTCTCTCACCCAGTTTATTTATTTATTTTATTTGTTTAATTCCCATCCTAGAATGGGCAATTAACCTAGTCTGATATATAAACACCTACATTTGTCTTTCTGAGTCCAGGCTGCCAAACAAGAGGTCGCGAGTTCGAAACTTGCAGCGTCATCACAATTCTTTTAAAACTTTATTTTGTATTTGTATATTCAAACTTTCTTTTAAAGTCACTGATCCCAATTATTTTATATTTTCTGCTTTTTTTATTCCCGTCCTAGGACGGGTAGTTAACCTAGTAAATTAATACCGAGTGGTCTTGTCTGCCTGAAAGACAGAAGGGGCGGGGGCAGGGAATGATGGTTGGGGGTTAGTGCATTCCTGGAAAGGGCAGTCAGACATACTTATTCCAATAGGAGAGGGGGTCCCTAAGATAGGAACTGTACTGCTTCCCTGCCAGGAAGAGGAGGAAAGAAACATTCTGAATAACAATTTAACAAATAGAAAAGGAAAATCATGGGCTTAGGTATCCTAGTGGTCTAAGATGCTCGCCTATAAAATCACTGACTATTCTCACCTTGCTCACTCCACATGACTTGAATCTCGGGTTCGGCGAAAGTGTGTATTTGAGAAAGGTTGCCAGCAATTTCCAGTTCTGTGGATCTTCCCATGGGTTTCCCGGGTTCTTCCATCACCATATATTCTGGCTGCCATGTTTAGCCTATCATGTGCTGAAAATGGCATTAAGTGCACAACAACACCACCACCACCACCAACAACAACAACAAGAATAGGAAAATTGTAGATCCTGACATAGATTAATACGAACACTACATACAGGAAACAAAGGAACAACAGAAGAGCCCCCTTTCAGTAAGAAATGATGAAAGTGTTATGCCAATGCTACTGGCTAACACGCAGTAGTATGGGTCAAACCGATATTTATAAGATGGGCATAACAATACATGGGCAGGATCAGGTCAAGTGTTGGGGGGTGGTGAAAATTTCAAAAGGGCTCTGACCTTCCTCGAAAGGGTACCAAAGCAAAAGTATATTTGTATATTTACTCAGTGTGCATAATACCCAATAAAATGTGCGCAAGAAAATAAAATACCGATGGTAAAATTTCAAGCAACAAGTGACTGTAACTTTATGTATGTACGTTTTCTTTTTGCAGTGGGAGGGGGTAGGTCCGGACCCCACCCCATCCGGCCCTGCAGTGTCAAGCACTGCAAAACAAAAAACATTAAGGGGAACACAAACACAAAACTAACTCCTACGAGTTATCAAGATTAAAATGATTAACACGCAAACTTTCATTACAAAAATATTTTTCCCACAGCAGAAGTTAGGGGTGGAATCAAGTAGGGAGCATGTTAGCTAGGAGCATTAGGGGCTAGGTGTCACATTTGCCTGCCCTTCTACCATCCCTGAAATATTCTACCCTCTACTTTCTGCATTTTTGTTCTCCTTCTAAGTGACTTATTTCCCATAGAATAAAAATAAGAGAAATAAGACAACTGAAAAAGGCAATCTATGAAAGTCAATCTCAACGTAAACACTTATTGGTAATAGTATTCAATAAGCACACATAAATGCACAAAAACCTGATCCCAGGCAAGGATCACTAACTTTATCAGGGAAACAAAACATAATTTTTCCTGGTGTGCAAGATTTGGAAATTTCCTCCTTGCATTTTGTGTAGTGTCAGTGCTATAGTTCTGTCGCTTATATTCTGAATGTTTGTTTCCCTACTTGCTAGGAATATTGATAGGTCCAGTGAGTGATACAAAAACCTGTTTCTTGTAGGGCAATTGTAAGGATTTAAAGTTTTGGAGGTATTAGCTTTATTTTGGATGTTTTCCTTTGGTGGTGATATTTCTTTGTGTATATTGGTTGTTGTGGTGGGTTTGGTAGTTTTTTTCCTTGTTTTTATGTGATTTTACTTTTGGGTGGTCCAACAAGTGGCCTTTTCCTCTTGCCTTGAATTACTGTTGTTTTAGGTTTTTCTGTAGTGGTTTGGGTTATCTTGGTTGTTTTTTCCGGTGTTATCTGTCTGGGTTTAGATGGTCCTGCTTCCTGACTGCTGTTTATCTTAGATCGGTTAGGTTTTGTTTGGGTGATGGGTACTGCTTTTTCTGCATATGTTACTGTTTTCTTTGGGATATTTGTTCCTTTCTTTAAATTTGGGGCAATTTGTAGGTTTGTTGACATTTCTGTAATGCATTGTATTTCCTGTCTCTCCCTGATCCCCCCTCCTCCTGATCTGGTAATTGGTGTTACAACCATTTGTATAAGTTTATTCTGTTATGGTGAGAGCACTAGCATGGGTATGGTTTCATCTTGGTCATAATAATCGTCTGTGCGACGGTTCTTATCTATGATAACTTCCGAATCTGATTCAACTTCCCTAATGAGGGAATTTGGAGTGGGCGTCATGGGGTTTATAGTGGGTGTCATGGGTAGTGTTGCATTTATATCTGAGCTGTCTTGACCGGAGTTGATCAAAGACCTATTGATCGCAAATGAAACCCCTGATGTTGAATAGTTTAGGAAGGACTGTGTTTCATCAAATTGAAGTTTGAATTCCCAGACTTTGCTATTTTCCCCTGTGATTAGTCTTCCTATGTGTGATAGTGGCATTGTATGGTTTATATTTCTATTTATTAATGGGAGGGGGGGGCGCCCATTTTGGTTTCTGCATTCGGGTTCTTTTCATTGTTGGGCAGTGTGCTTAGTCTATTTAGTAGTGTGGTAGTGATGGGGTCGACTAAATGCATTGTTTGCACAATAGAGCCTGAGGTGTTTGGATTATTAAACAATTGTTTGCACGGTGGATTTTGGTCATGTTTTTACCTACATGGACATAAACAAAAATAGGTATTAGATATCAGTTAATATACAAATTTGTTTGTTAGTGAGTTAATCAAAGATTTGTTTGTTTGGTTTGGTTTGTTTTCCTAAGGTCTTAATAGGTTGACAAATGTTTGCAGTCGATTTAACTTGTCTTATATTTTGAACTTTCGAGTGAGTGTAAGGATTTCACCCTAATATGCCTGTATTATGCAGGCATCAGTGCTTTTGGCAGAAAGTCTCGCAGTGATCTCAGCCGGCTAAGTATATGCAAGGATTCTGCCCAGGCGATGCTAATATGGTTCCTAGTGCCTGTTTGTAAGCTGGTGTAAAATCTCACGAAGCACTTGTGTCCAATTATATATGCTAAAAAGGAAAAAGTGGGGCGCTTGACTTGGATAGGTTTTGAAAATGTTTTCTTATTGAGCTTTTGGAATGTGGTATTTACTAACTGCTGATTAGGGAATGTGTTTTAGTAGAATTACGTCAGAGATTGGAGAAACAGTTATAGTTTGTAATTAGCTGATTTCATATGCACTCTAGTGCTAGTTAGATTATGGGATTAGAGAGAGAGAGAGAGAATAGACTTTTCAGGATAAATGTTAATTTGCCAAATAGTACAGAGTTATGCCTTGAGGTTTACTTCAAAATTATCTGTATTTTTCATCTTACCCTATTAATTTCCTTTGTTTTAGAGTATATTCTTTTGTTAGGTGGGTTGAGTTAAAGGTGGTGGCTAGGTGGGCTACAATATATTGAATTAAGGATGGCACCAGGCAGGCTGCAAATGTTGAACTGTTGTTGTGGTCTCTTAGGATGGAACTGCTAGGCAGGCTGCTTTTTACTTCCTTGATGTTTCAGTGGTGGTGGTGGTTAAGAATTGTTCCCCGACAGCGTGTTGTTTCACAGCCTGCTATGTTATATGAAGGCGCCTACTTCTTAAGAGTGGTGAAACCCTCTTGGCAGTATAGCAGCTGCGAGGTGTGGTGTTGCCAGACTGGTGGAATGATGATGAATAACCCCCTGCACTTACTTACTTAAGTTGAATTATCCTCGTATGCGACCAACTGGCCATGTACGAGTAATTAATGTGTGCACAGTGGACTATTTAATTTCGTGTGAGTGAAGGAATTCGAGCCACATCACCCACTCTTTAATTCACTGAAAGAGTGATATTTAATTTAAGCAGGCAGGTTGAGGGACAAAAAGTCCCATTCAACCTGTATTGAATGCTATCATGAGTGGGAATAGACCCAGCACACACTCACGCTTGTATTTCAGTGTTTCTACCACAAGTGGTAGTTTATGCCGGGTGGTGGAAAAGAAGGAATTGGTCCCAGTGTGGGTGGTGCCTTGGCCCCTTTTGGTGGCTCCTGTGGTCCAGGGTATGAAATTTTGAAAACAAATTTTTATTGCCAAAAGTAAGGTGTCCATCTCACACACGATTTTTGAAATGTTAACTCTGTTCTTTTGTTGGCTTTTGTGAGTGCAATTGAATTGGTTGTGGCCAAGGAGCGGTACCCTATCTTTTGGTCTTTTGCTTAACATGGTGTTATTTTGCCACTGTGTAGTTGGGTCTGATGGCTTTGGATTTGTAGCCACCTTATATTGTGTAAGGGTTACGGGTCAGGTTATTAGCTGGCGCAGACTCTGATGGTCAGGGCTTATGACCACCTTATATTCTTAGGTTCGTTTTTTAGGGCCAGAATTTTGGATATATGTTAGAGTGTGAGAGTAATTAGTTACCGCATTGTGCAGTGGGACCCTGTTGGTCTGGACTTATGACCACGTTAGGTTCGTTTTAGGGCCAGATGTAAGTTTGGATCTGTGTTAGGTCATGGGAATAATTATTTACCGCATAATGTGCAGTGGGACCCTAATGGTCTGGACTTTTGACCAGCTTATACATTTTGTTTCGTTTGGTTCCATATGTGTGGGTCTTATCATTTGGTTTAATTGTAGAGTGTTGATCTGGACTTGGACTTTAAACCTAGTAACATCACCAATGTTAGAGTTAGAGAAAGTAGATTTACATCTAGTACCCTCATAAGTGTTATGGTTAGGGAAAGTAGATTTTAAACCTAGTACCATCACCAATGTTAGAGTTAGAGTAGATTTACACCTAGTACCATCACCAATGTTAGAGTTAGAGTAGATTTACAACTAGTACCATCACCAATGTTAGAGTTAGAGAAAGTAGATTTACACCTAGTACCCTCATAAGTGTTATGGTTAGGGAAAGTAGATTTTAAACCTAGTACCATCACCAATGTTAGAGTTAGAGTAGATTTACACCTAGTACCATCACCAATGTTAGAGTTAGAGTAGATTTACACCTAGTACCATCACCAATGTTAGAGAAAGTAGATTTACATCTAGTACCCTCATAAGTGTTATGGTTAGGGAAAGTAGATTTAAACCTAGTACCATCACCAATGTTAGAGTTAGAGTAGATTTACACCTAGTACCATCACCAATGTTAGAGTTAGAGTAGATTTACACCTAGTACCATCACCAATGTTAGAGTTAGAGAAAGTAGATTTACACTTAGTACCCTCATAAGTGTTATGGTTAGGGAAAGTAGATTTTAAACCTAGTACCATCACCAATGTTGGAGTTAGAGAAAGTAGATTTACACCTAGTACCATCATAAGTGTTATGGTTAGGGAAAGTAGATTTTAAACCTAGTACCATCACCAATGTTGGAGTTAGAGAAAGTAGATTTACACCTAGTACCCTCATAAGTGTTATGGTTAGGGAAAGTAGATTTTAAACCTAGTACCATCACCAGCATCAGTGATGGAGAAAGTAGATTAGTGTTAGAGTTAGAAAGAGTATATATATATATATATATATATATATATATATATATATATATATATGTTTTTGTTGGGGGGGGTTGTTATGTTTTTTTCAATTTTTTAGAAAGAGATAAAAAGGGAGGAGGTTTTCTCTCTCTTATAACTGGTTATTGTTATTTTGCATGCCTAAATAGGGTTAGTGGGCAAGGAGGGTGATTGTGGTTAGAAAGAGGGTTTATTTTCATGTGGAGATGTTTCTATCTTGCACGGTTATAATTTGTGGTTTCTAGAGTATTGTATCTTATATTGAACCGCCACGGTTATTGGATGTTAGGTGGTGTTGTATGGTGTTGAGTGTTTTTGTTTTTGTTACATTTTTCCCTTTTTTCCTATGGCAGAGATAAGGATTAATTGTTTATTTGATTCCCTGAGGTGAAAGATAAGGCTAAAGCTCCAGCCCGCGCACAAGCCGGTACATTCCCCTACTTGGGCTGTAAACCGAAGCCCTCTCCCCATCTCCCACCCCCTGGTTCAAATTTTAGTTGAATGGCATCAACCCTGCACAAGACAGACATCTTTGCTGTATAAACAGGTCCCAACGATGTTTCAAAGACATCCATCTGGAAATTTGTTCTTATATTGTCACCTATTTTATTTGTTTTGGTCCTACTTTAATCAGTTTTATTGCCTGCTATGAGTCTTTGTATGGTTTTAATTTAGTTAAGTTTTCCCTCCAGTTTTAATTTGTTTCTAGCTTAGTATGTTTTATTAATTAATTGTTTGTTTGATTCCATGAGGGGAAAGATGAGGTTAAGGCTCCAGCCCGTGCACAGGCCGGTACATGCCCTTACTTGGGCTGTAAACCGAAGCCTTCCCCCCCATCTCATCCCCCCTGGTCCAGTTGTAAATTATATTGACATCTATTTAAATTGTTTTTATGTACCTCTCTTTAACAAGTTATTTTCAAAGACATCTATCCGGAATATTGTATCTTATATTGAACCGCCGCGTTTATTGGATATTAGGTGATGTTATATTTTTCCCCATTTTCCTATGGCAGAGATAAATCCCAGTATATTTGTATACACCGACTTGTTGTTGGATGTTTTGTTGGTGAGAAAGTTTGGGTATTGGCTTGGGGCTTGTATGGTTTTTTTTTTATTTTTCCTTTCTGATGTGTATTTGGGGCAGTTATTGAAGATGTGTTCTGTTTCAGGAATGGGGCAGTGGGGGCAATTTATGCCGGCTTCTTTTATGCCTGGCAAAAATCTTCCAAAGCTGTTAGCTAGAAGAGTTTTTCCAGTTTTGAGTCTGGTTATGACTTTGGAGTCATACGGATTTACCATTGTAGGGGTACTGACGTTTCTACCAAATTGTTTCAGCAACTAGTCGAGTTTTTTCCCTTTTCCTATGTTATCCTATTCCCTTTGCCATTTACAATCTATTTTCTGCCTTATTATACTGTATATTTCCAGTGTGCTGTAATCCAATTGATATATTTCAGATTCGTTAAGCTTTCATTTGGCTTCTTGGTCTGCCCGTTCGTTTCCTGGAATATCAATGTGGGAGGGTACCCACATAAATTCCACAGTATAATTTTGTTGGTCCAGGATTTTAAGTCTTGAGTAGACTTCCCGTAACACATTTTCTCTGCTGGATGAGTTATTCGTCTCCAGGGTTCATAGCACACTGAGGGAGTTGCTAATTATCACTGCTTTTGTTGTTTGGGTTTCTTGAATCCATTTATTTTTTTGTTAATTGCCCAGAATTTGACTGTATTAATGGAAGAGTGATCAAAATCAGATGAGAAAAATAGGTCTTGGTCATTACCAAATATATCCAGTATCTTGATCATTTAAACATATGTGATATGTTTGATTGAAATAAGAGTTGAAAATATCATTTTTGATATGCTTGGATATTTCTCACAATCATTCTTGTCTTATATCTTGACTAGATAAACTTATTTATGAAGTTTTATCAAGGTCATAAAAACAAGCACAGTCAATGAGATGCAAGATCACCTAATTTATTGCCAAAGTCATACAATATCTTGATGTAAACCTATTTACTAAGTTAGATTCAAATTTGATCAGAAATACTCTATTGCAAGCCATAAGAAGCTGAGCCAATCCCATGCCAAATCACTTCATTACTATCATATATTTTGACCTTACTCTTAATAAAATTCATTTAACATCTTCATGATGTAAGCCCGTTTGCCAGTATTGATCAAAATCAGACCATAAATAAAGTGGTTACAAACTCATGCAACTAGTTGCCTCTTCAGTTGAGATCTCATGATACAAGCTTATAATCCAAGTTTAATCAAAACTGAATTACATGTACATATATGGCCTTTAGAGCGATCACTGGTTCAGTCAGTCAGATGCAAGACCAAAGAATTACTATAAATGGATATCACCTCTTACTAAATTGTTACGAGATCTCGATGATATAAACCTGTACTGCAAGTTTTATAAAAACTAAATCAAAAATATTGCTTTTAAGACTGGTAACAAGCTCAGCTAATCAGATGCAAGATCGCCTTATTAATATGCTTTGATTTTATTCATTGTTGAATTAGTCTGAAATCTTGAAATAAGCTCATATTCTATGTTTTACTTAAAATTAGATCAAAAATATGGATGATAGAGTGATAAAATATAATTGTTAAAGGATGGAAGGATGAAGGCTTATATGGGTCCATAACATAAACTCACTTATCCTTATGGCCTGAGAAGTTAAAATTAAGTCAAATAAGTACAGTGGACATTTTTTACAGTACCTTTAGCCCCTTGGCCATGGATGTTATGGACTTTTTCATCCATGTAAAACCCTTAATTAGTGCTGCCTTTGAACAACGCCTTTCCCCTTGTGAATGTTGCAAGTGACACTCAGAATTAGGTTAATGAATGCATACCTGTAGAAAAAATGAACTTACACAGAAATGTCATCATAGGTATCATAATTCAGTGTATGTGAGATACAATTGAGAGTTGTACATTAGATCTTCATTAATTCTTGTTAAATCAACTTTCTAAACTAGTTCACTAAACCCTGTTTTCAAAAGAGGTGAACTTTTAATATTTAAAATTGAAAGTTATTTCAACAGCAATACAAACTATGTTATTTTCAATATTTCTTGAATAAACCATGGGACTCTTTACATAATAAGTTACATTTTACTGTCTTTAAAATATTTTGATGTACAAATACAACAAATATTTTTTTTACATAAGTCCAAAATTTCCGTAACAGAGAAAGACAGCCTAGTGTAATGAGGATGCATTCCCACTGCAGGTTTTTCATGATCACCCATGTCAGCCTAATAAATAACATGTATGGTATATTTAATGAGTTTCCAATCACTTTGTTATATGATAAAGTTTAACACATATCACAGTTTCATAAAATAAGAAAAAACTGCCATTGTTACAACTGTTAACATTTATGTATAATCTTTCTTCCCTAGAATCAAAGCTAGTTGAAAATAAAATGAAACTTGGGCTGGATTCAAACTTAATACTTTGCACTTCCTGTCTGTTCAGTCTTTCCAAACATTGTAGAAACTTTCATAACTCATCATAAATCAATATTAGTTTACTAGCACATTTTAGTTTAAACATTAAGTCTTTGTATCTGCATTGTATCATTAAAACATAATTGTTTCAATGTAAGATTCTTCACAGCAGATATTTTGAAGTATTCACTGGTGCTGTTATAACTAATATTTTCAAGTTGGACAAAACTTTATTTAAAAAGAGAGAAGTTGAACAAAATTATTTATTTGATTCTTATCAAATATCAAAAAGAAAACATGTCTTCCTGAAAGGAATATTGTGGTACAAAATCAGGTTTCTTGTGGAACAAATGCCCATTAAATTTGTTTCATGAGAAATACCTTAATCAACAGATTTTTGTTTGGAAAATGTATCTCTTCAGTTTGGCCAGATGACTAAGTAATGATTAAATATCTTAAAAGAACTATATATATATATATATAATTTGGTCGTCTACATATCCATAAAAAGAAGTGTTCTACCTCTCCCTCCCCCCACTCAAGCAAATTCCACATTCCTAAAATTGATTTTAATTGTATTAAAAATGTTCTGGTCATAAACACATGCAGAAAATCATACATGTTAATTTTTATTTGTCCAAAATCTGATGGGCATCCATGCCAACTAGATTTTCATTTAAAGTAAGTCTCAAAAGTTAAAGGACTGATTTAACATTGAAATATTGCTTAAATGGTGTCAAACTCTTTTCATCTGATTTCTGATGCATATAACATTTCTTCAGATTTCAGTTGTTCAGATTGATGGTGTTTGTAATGGTGCTGATGGACATGACAGTTTGAATGAAAACACTAATCTTGTACAGGGGAGGGTGTATGAAAATTATAAATATTACTTTACTTTCCATACCTGCATACAGTCTTGTCATTGACCTTGAAAGTCTGTGTTTCTGTATGTTTATATGTCATTGTACATTCTCAGAGGATGCTAAAGAGTACTATCATCCATTTGGGTCCTTCAGGTAGTCCATGAATTTTTTGGCACCGGACTAATATGTCCTTGGCAGTAAAGTTCTCATTACAATGACTATTGTATCCACATGCCACAGATTTGTCTTTTTCAATGCAAGTTTAAACTAATGCAGCTCTTTTTCATTTTACATTGAAATCTGCAACATATGGCATTTGAAATTGTCCTCAGATTTTAGTACACAGACAGATTTTCAAAAAAACATTAATATTATGTACATGATGACTCTAGCAATTTTGTGATGTTATCATAATAATGCATATATTGAAACTGCTTGATAATTTTTATCTTTCTCTGTAATTTTCTTTTGATATAATTAAGCTACAAAGATTTATTAAGATCCAAAGACTGATTTACTGAAAAACAAATTGTAAAGTCAAATAAAATTAAAATAATTAACGAAAGATACTGAAATGACTTAAATGCATGAAAATCAGGGCACCTACATAATTATGCATATAAACATCCATAACTGATATTCTAATTAGCCTCAAAGTTATTTTGGTGTGGTAGGTGAATGATGCATAACTGAAAAGATAATATGCCTCTTTCTGCAATTTCAGTGCTTTTTTTCCATGCCTTAAGTTTGTAATCAAAGTGGCAATTATTGTAGTGTAGTAGTAGTAGTAGTTGCTGTTCTTGTTGTGTGACAAGTAAAAATTGTAAGTTACCTAAATTAGGCATACCAGATGATAGCCGTTTCTCTTAATGGTTGATGGGAGACCCTTATCTGCAAGATAAAATTTTCAACAGTCAGATATCTTGACCTATAAGTTCTTGCTACAGTCTTTAATTCACCTAACATACCTTTTAAAAGTTGAGCAACCATCTTTCTGAGTTTTCTTTTTCTACTGATGATAACAACTAAATATTTGAATGCATTTATGCCAATAGCATTTTTCTTACAACAAATGCTGATATCAAGAGAACATTCTCTATTCTTTTAAAAAAATTACAGAGTGGTTATTCAAGCAGAAATCTGGACCAGAGAACTGTTGATAGCCTGTTAAGTGTAAGGCTCAGTAATCACCATGAATGTCATCAGTGGTTACCAGACAGTGATCTTGCGAAGGAAACTAAAAATGTTATTGAATTTTATTTTTTGAAAATCTTTGCAGTGAACTGTAAGATAAATAACTCCCTTTTGTTATAGTAATTTCCATCAGAAACTGAATCTGATTTATGTTCAAAACTTGCTGTATATTATACTATGCAGAGAGAACATATTATAGTGAAATAAACTTTTCAGTCCCTTGAAATATAAAGTTTATGAAGATAAAAAAATCTACTGGTTTAGAAGCGAATCTACTAATCAAAATACATAAATCTACTGGTCTGAAATCCTGATTGTCACATGTAATGCTACAGCTTATATCTTTAGAAAATTTTACATTTAAATTTGATAAAATGTAATAGATGCTCATAGGGTCAATTTCATAACACAAATGTACAAAACTATGCCAAATTTAATACTAAGTCATACTGAGTATACTCTTTAATTAGTTGTGGGCTATGTTTACTGAAGAAAATCTCTAATTTACTTACAGAATAGTTAATAAAAGTGCCTAATACTAGTAGATAATTTAGCATAATATAACTACATACTCTTATTTGTATTCTGTATTTTTAAACCTATGGATTCTTTAAAAATCTGCAGAAAATAAAATTTAAATCCGTACACACCTCTTGAACTCGTTTCCAAGAAGTTTTCTGTATAAAGTGTTGTCCATTGCTTCTCTTCACACTTTGGACATATCAGTTGAACTTCTCTGGTAGCAGGAAAACTGGCCTTATGTATACTGTTCTAACTGTTAAATGCTTTCTATTGCCTCTATCAAGGCTATTAGGTGTGCAGCAGGAGGCTTTCAAGGATGAGCTAAACTTAGCACTCAGCAAGTATAATGAAACCTTATTTCATGATCAAAGGAAATTTACACCATGATAATGGCCTGGAGAGACCTGTTAGGAACCTGTCAACTCAACATAGCTACACTGACTCAAAACAATGCACTTGCTTTCATGACTTGTGGTACTTGTCCAGCTACATGGTAGACCTATGCAAACTATATGATATTAAAAATTCAATAACATTAGATGTTTAAATGCTCATGATCATATCTATATTTATCAGTATAGACATATCCTTAATGACAGCTTCTGTGTAGACTAAAAACCCATGAGCTATGGCATTTTCTGGCTGTCCAAGTGTTTGAAATATGTTTTCAATTTGGTACCAAAGAATCTGGTGCAAAATTCAGTAACCAGTTTTTTAAACTTGGGTCTGTAAAAGACTTACATTCCATCAATAAAACACTCTCTACTTTTTTCAGTTGTAAATAGGATCAGCTTTCAAAATATTTTTTAAAATAAATTCTTGCATTCATTATCAACCAATCCTGGCCAGCCAGACATATATATATATATATATATATATATATATATATATATATATATATATATATATATTCCACCCATTTCTAGACTGTTTCCCATTCTTCCGTCAAATTTGTACTGTAGAGTCCTTCATGATGAATTTAGAGAAATACTACATGTACTAAGTTCAGGAATATATCGGGGGAATTATCACTGAGAATAATAGCAAACTAATTATCATTTAAGTTAGCTTGGATGGAATGTCCACACATATTGTATAGTAATTACAATAATTTAGATCAAATATTATCTTGATAATATATTTTTACTGATCCAGAATTTTTTTTTTTTCATTACAGCCCATTCTGCTCAATAAAATTTTAAAAACTTGGACATGATGATGTCTTTTTATTGATATGCAAAACTGAACAAAAATGAAAATCTTGCAATTTACACAACTGCTGCTAGACAACAAAAATGTCTTTGCTGCACTTTAGCTATGGAGGAAATACAAATAATAATAGCATGATCCGATTTATGTCATCTTCTATGCAAAGCAGAGACAACTATATATGTCTCTCTTGACTGTTTAAAAGGACTTTTTAATTATTTTATTAAATTATGAACTTTGACCTGGAGAGAAATCAACCTATCTTCTCAGATGTGAAGAAGCTTTGAGCCTTGTATTATTTATATACTTGTAAGGTGCACTGTAATAAAGTTCTGGTGCTTATATGATATGAACAATTCAACCTAATTTTTTCACAACCTGTGTCAATGTAAATTTTGGTGTTCACATTGTTATACCAGGTGCAGTTGAGAAAAAATAAAGTCACACATGTATTCATGAAAGGAATTAATTTTATAAAATATCTGCAACCAAAATTTATCAACTGATTGCCTGGAAGACAGTAGTGCAATGGATATTCAACCATGGGTGCAAACATAATAATATATATTTCTCTAACAGGTGGTGAAGATAACATACATATTGTGCACACTTTTCAAGTAATTTTTAAACCAATTGTTCCTAAAGCTACACATGCTTCTACTGTTAATTTCATAATGCCTAATTACCATACAGGATACTGTCATTTTTTATCTTGTAAATATTAGATCTATTCTATGATGCATTTGATAAGTAGATTATTAACATATAGTTCATAACATTATCAGACCCATTTTAAATTTACATTTGTTCCATGATTTTACATGTCAAAATTATTAAAATATACATCAACAGCCCTTTCAAATATTGTTCAATCAAGATTCAGTTAATTTGTGTCACAAACATCTGTACGTTTAATATATTTCCTTCTGCTCAGATCTGATGACTGTATAAAGATTATATCAGTGTACTGCTTTGTCTGATCATATGGATATATGAAAACCCTGTTTAATATCATCTTGAGTTTGTTATGACATGCATATAAAGTTATATAAAAAAAATTATATAAATTTTCAGCTAATCAAAATTCAAATAATGAAATCATCCAGGAACCATAACTTTGGTAAGAGGCTGTTAGCAGCAAACAAATGTCCCATAGGGCATTATCAAATGCTTGTTTGGCTATAAAGCCTTGCCATCATGATTACATTACACAAATGTGTAATTAACCAAGCTCTCCCAAGTAATGTAGGCTGTGAAATTTGAATTAGAGATGGTGCTAATCAGGATGACCCTTGTTAGATGTCAGTCAAACTGTTAGCATTGGGCTACATGTAAGGAAAAGTATGATAATCAAAATGAAACTTGAACTGACTAACAGTTAAAATTTTACACTCCACCATGTTCCAGTTTCAGAGTGCATTACATATATTGCTTCTATCAATTTCTTGTGTTCCAAGTACTTTTAGAGTCTCTTCAAAACAGTTATTGAAGAGCCACCGTGGGTTAGATACTTAGGTAATAAATGGTGGTGTATTGTACTGTCATAATATACATCATAACATTCATTCTTTACATATTTAAAACATAGGTAGATAGATAGGTAGGTAGGTGGGTAGATTAAATCAAGATAATAAATTTAATGTCTCACATAGAAATACATGCAGAATGCAACTGATTGTCCAAGTGGACTTTTGGGCCTTTAAGTACAATTAATGAAATTGTGAGAGTCTGAATTCTGTCTTTAGCAAATCGTGGAAAGTAAAATACTGAAAAGACTCAACATGTGATTCCTTGTTATTGGTTCATTATGCCCTCAATATCTTTGACCCAGTAACATCCAGTTTTGTGAAAATTGGTGTATCGATGCATCTCAGGGAGAATCCAAGCAGTTCAGCAATTCCAAAATTAAAATTAGGTCAGTGTGACTTCATTTTCATGCTCTAATGGCATTATTTGCTTCAGCTGTGTGATTATTACACCCTTGCTATGCTGAACTCTATTTCATGCTCACTCATGAAAATTGGTATGTGAGTTGTTTATAAAGTAGTTATGGCATATGGATATACTACAATGAAAATATTTCAATCTTGTCCAAAGTAAATCAGTGTGACCCAAGTTTAAAACTTCAGAGATATGGATTTTTAGCTGTCTGTTCATTACACCCTCAATGCCATTGACGCTATTGCACCTGTACTCACAAATTGGCATGAGCATCAGTAATACAGAGGATAACTCCACCATGCTGAAAATGTCAGTGTTGACTAGTTTGCATGCTTTGGAAATGTTTGTCTTTTTAGCTATCTGGTGAATATGTTAGGCCCTATTTTATCAATACTCATGAAAATTAGCATATATATGCATTCAGAGAGAGTCACTCAACCACACAAAGGATAGGTCTTTGTAACTTTCACACATGAGGGTATTTTGAACTCTATATTTGCTACACACTTGATATAATTATCAACTGTAGCTGACATTTATGAAATTTGAAATATGGATATATCAAAATAATTCAGTCATATCAAAACAGGTCACTATGACTTCATTTTCAAGTCTGAATAACATTTGTATGTTCAGACATTTGCTGACATTTGTCTTTTCAACCATTTGTTGCTAAATGCTTTGTGTCTACAGCCGTATTACAACTGAGTAGTCTACTTTGTTTATCCTCTACAGTGTCTACGGGGATGAGACCATGCTATCTTGATGCATCTTTATCTATAGTAAATATAGCAATATTCTTTATAGCTTTAATGAGTGCAGCAAGGTGTGTATCACATGACCTTTTGCCATTTTGATACTGATGACACCCTGCACTCTATTCTATGTAATCTATATTGGTACATTTACTGTAAATATTTCCACAAGCATTTAGGTTCACAATGCATCCCTAGGAAAACAATATTTAGCAAACTGATTGCCATAAAGTTTCATTGTTGTTTTACTTCTGAACTTCTCCGGTGTAATTTTGTATAATTAGTTCATTTTTACCAAAAGATTATAATTCATGATATATTCCTATTTTTGTCAGTTATTTATTTCAAAATACAAAAGTTTGAATTATTTCATCCAACTGTGTTAAGAAGAAGTTTTTTATTTAATTGTTTGGTCCTTACCAAAACACACCAACTAAAATAAGTAAGTAGACATTGTCGTACATTCACTTTCGTTCATATATTTTTTCATTCACATATTCTCATACATTTTTCTGAGAATATCCCATCTGTAGCTACATAATTGAAATATATTTACTGATAAGCACACATATTAATGAATAATTATTAACTTCACAAAATTACTTTCATTAATTGATCAATAAATTAAGTTTAATTCACTATGTCAGTATGTATAAAAATTTGTAAATGTCATGAAGATATAAAAACAACAAAGGAATTTGACTTTCAAAGATTTTGTTTAAATCCTTTCTCTCATTTTCAACCAAATTAAAGTTTAATTAGTAATTATAAAGGTGATTATTTACTTCCTTACTTCGCATAATAAAAATGTTACTTCTTTCCACAAAATGTTTAGTTTGCAAAATCTTTCAGATAAGCTGACATTTGAAGGACTTTTTTCTATCGAAACTATTATTATAGTAAGTGTCGATATTTAACTTTTCTAAATTGTTTGTAAAATAATGTATTTACTATTAATCTTTCATTCTAGCTTGAACAAGGAAGATAACGCTTGTTAACCATGCCAAAATATACAGGATTTCCCCAACATACCTATTTTTAGCAATAATTATTTAGTACATCTTGAGTTCTAGATCACGTACTTACAAAAACATTAGAAAACCAGCCTGCTTTTATAAATCAATATCATTTAAAGTCTTACTGCTTGATTGGAGAGCACATAAAATCCACTTCTATGATGTACACCATGTAAAACAAAAACCGGTCTTAATACATTCAAGGGGGCGCTCACCAGTTATTATGTACTTTTGAGAGAGTGATGTATATAAGGTGAAGTTGTTTGCATTTAAAACATGCACAGTCGAGAGAATGTTGGCATACCTCTATCCTACTTTGATGTAATGTGGCTGACATTTCTTTGGATATTGTACTTTTGGAAATTGTAAATGATCTTAGCACACTGCTAACTAAAATGACTGCTCCCTTGTGCTCCAAAAATCAGCCTGAATTTGTCTAAAGTACACTATACTTGGCAGCTATCAAAATAGTGAAAATGAATTTTGCCAGACTAGACAATATCAGCTTCTAAAAGTGCAATGAATGAATTACCAAATATATAAAATGAAAAAATTTATCGGCTCTTTTTTTTTTTTACAATTTACCTCTGAAGTTCAGGAAGTGAAAATGACCAAGTGGAGCTAGCACTTTTTTGAAAGAAACGCGCCTGGAGTAAGGCCAAGCTGTATACTCTATGATCCATATTACACCCATCAATCATACACCAAAATAAAGGGAATTAAAGGTTCTTTTCAACAATGCCTAAGATATACAAGGTCTTTTTTAAATAGCCAGTATAACCAGTAACAAAACCCGGGGAAATTCTTTTTCTTTAAAATTCTAACCCTATACAAAATGTGAAACTGTAGAGCGACAACCAAGGGAGGTTGGGGAGGGATATCAGTGGTAAGCCAAAAGGAACAAAATTTTCTCTAATATCAAGTAAATTACATGAAGCATACTAACAGGCCATATCATTTTGAGTACATAAGATATTTTAACTAAGAAGAAATTCTATAGAGCAAAGTTTGTAAGTCTGAAAAAGATAAGTTACCCATTTTTGTTGCAAAACAACAATCACGACAGTTGCAAAAATACTCTTACTGAATTACTGGACATTGGTTTTACTATTTCTTTAATATTTTTTGCATTTCAATTTCTGTCAACATTATTGAATGACCTTTGGCTATTTGTATTATTTTATGTTTCAGAAATCGCCTTTGCTCTTTCCGTTTTTTTTTCTCTCTCGTACTGACAATATGAACTTTCTTTTTATATGTAACCTAAGACTTGCAAATCAGATGTTCACTATGGATAAGAATGTCTCAGCAAATCCTAGAAGTAATGTACTGATCAATGTCAAATATCAAGAATTTTATAATAAAGACAGTGACTCATTGAGAATTGCCTCTATGGATTGCCAGGGGTTGGGGGACCCAGTTAAAAGTAGGGATGTATTGAATTATCTAAAGAAAAAAGGAATACTCGATATATCTATTGCAAGATACACATTTTATTCATTGACGGGAGACTTGTATTAGATCGTGGGGTTACAAATGTATCATTTCTTTTGCATTCAGATTCAAGGGGAGTAGCTATTGTATTGAACAATAACTTTCAGTTTACTGTACATTGACTAAAAGTAGATGCAAAGGCAACAAGATAGTTTTAGATATTTCAATTCAAAATTACAGGTACAGACTTCTGAACATTTGTTGTCCTAATGTTGTCACACCAAATTTCTACACTGAAGTGAGGCAGGATATAGAGGACTTAAAAATAAGCATATAATTATTGGAGGAGACTTCAGTCAAGTTATGAATACAGCTCACTAAATAACCCTACAGCAAGAGATGCAGTAATTGATGTTTATGTTGAATCTATTCTAATTTATATCTGACGAGAAAGAAATATGGATTCAAAAAGATCCACTTGGAGAAAGAATAAACCTCTCAAGCGGGCAAGGTTAGATTTCTTCCTAGTTTCAGAAACTCTTTTTACAATGGTAAATGATGCCACTATAGAACCTGGTTATAGAACAGACCATTCTCACTGGTCCTACTGTGTATTTGTTTCTTTTTTGAAGATTGCT
This sequence comes from Megalonaias nervosa, assembly GCA_016617855.1. Classification (NCBI taxonomy): domain Eukaryota; kingdom Metazoa; phylum Mollusca; class Bivalvia; order Unionida; family Unionidae; genus Megalonaias; species Megalonaias nervosa. The sequence continues at coordinate 5,797 of JAECUM010008639.1, read as the reverse complement.
AATAAGGGAAAATAATTATTTAAAATGATAGCAGAATGTAGTTACTGTCAAATGAGTAAAAACATATTTTAACTGGTAACATGTTACACAATTGATGTGTGGAAGGCAGAAATGATTTTTGATACCATATAGTTCTGCACAAAGGGGACTTAATCATATGTCAAATAAGATCCTATGGGTAAGTGACACTGTCACACACCCTCCAAATTTGGCTGCACACAACATTTTAGAACGATAAAATAAAATAACAGTACATAATGCACTAATAATGCTTTAAAAATGGGACCATCAATAAGGTCGCGCACAAAAGATTACGCTTCGAAAGGTCGCACACAAAATGTCACCGAACAAAAGATCAGCAGGCTAATAAGATTGCCGCATATAAGATCGAAATAACAGGCAATTTAATTAGTTTTTTAATATACCCACTCTGTTTTGTAATTGGCTTCACATGTCTCACTTAAATGCATGCATGCATATAATCTTCTCTCGTTTGAGTAAAGATTAAAGAAATAAGTGAAGCACTTCACTTTTACAAAGCAAACATTAATTTATATGTGAAATTTAGTGAACAGTGAGTACAGATGAAAGAAATAAAATAAGCTTTTCTGTGTATAGTAATTGGCAATACGTCATTTAGCAGCACTGGCTTTCGTTCCTTCTGCTTATGTCACAGCTGCCTTCAACGATCTCATGGATTCGACTTTCTACCAGACAAACAGTGATGTCCTACTTGATTTGGTGAATTATTTTGAAGACACATGGATCGGGCGACCAGGTCGGCAAGGAAGAGGATGTAGCGCACCAATATTTCCACACTCTCTTTGGAATTGCTACGATGCTTCCCTGGATGATCTTCCAAAAACAAACAGTGCAATAGAGGGTTGGCATCAAGGATTCAGCCAACTTCTAGGTGCTCACCATCCTACCATATGGAAATTTGTTGACGGACTCGAGAAAGAACAGAGCCTGAACGAAATGAAGCTGGAACAATATGTTGCCAGACAGTAACCTCCACCAGCAAAACGGGTATACAAAGACACCGCCGATAGGATCAAAACTATTGTAGCTGACTATGGGCATCAACCAATTACCGATTACCTCCGTGGTATTGCTTACAACTTGAGTTTGCAAAATTAACTACAAACATTTAAGTTTCGAAGTTTTAGCATAAACTTTAGCATAATATTTACTATTATTACAATAATTGTGTCTGTTATGTCTACAAATTAGCTATTGTTCTATTTCTCTTCTGACATTACCAAGATTAATTAAAACAATTTTTTGATAATTACAGTAATATTTTTTTAAATGTTTGATATAAAATATAAGAATTCGATGTATATAGATATTATCGGTATTCATATAATTAAAGTGTGTCGGGCGATCATCTATGCGGTGATCTTATTAGCATGTTGGTCTTTTGTTCAGCAACATTTTGTGCATGACCTTTTGTGTGCGACCTTTTTGACCTAAACCCATTAACGGTGCTATAAAAATAGGATAATCATATTTGATTGGACAGTATTGCCACCTTAGCTTTGTGGTTTGCATTATACCGTACTATAATATTTTCCTTGGACACTAAATATAATTGCAGTGAACATTTTTATGAAGTGCTCAAGTAATTCATAAATAAAGTTATTGCTATCTCATTTATATATATCAAGATGCTAATACACTTATGTTCACAGAAACAGTAGAAAATCTTATTTGACTTTTGGGCGACACTAGATATATTATTTAGGCGACCACAGTCACCTAAAGGTTGCTCATATGTTGACCAAAGGTTGCATTTTTGCTTATATATATATATATATATATATATATATATATATATATATATATATATTTGTTTTAAAACAAAACTACCTAACTACCCTGATTTTAAAAACAGTACAATAGGAAACACATGTCTTTTTGGCTCAATTGTATGTACCAACTCCATAGAGACAGATTCAAATGCTGTTAAAGGTTGCTGTGTATATTCTGTGTCACAACTGTATGGTGATAATGAGTCAATTGAAATTGTGTTGTCAAGCTTATCTGTAATGAATTAAACTTTGTCATGAATGAAATGTGCTATCATGTCCTGAAGGTCAACCCGAGAGAAGGTTGTTGAAAGTGGTGTACATTTATTCCTTGACATATTCTCGATGTCTACAAAACCTTTGTCCAAAACTTCATTTTCATGAGTACTGTTATTACTAAGCTTTAATAATTTGCTGTGGCACGACTTGTTGGTAGGGGATTAAGGGATGTGGTTGGGTTCATTGTTTCAGTGTCATATAAGGTGAAAAACCAAATTCTAATTTTCTTGTGTTTTTCCCTGAAAACTGAGCATTATTACAAAAGGATTTTGAGATTAACAATGTAGAAATGCTACATTAACAAGTATTATTATGGCACAGCACTAAATTTTGGACTTGTAGTAATACATGTAGTAACAACTAATGGTTTTGAAGATCAAAACAATGGTACTGAACTGTTACGTTGGAAATAGGGTAATATTACTGCAAGTTTTTGATATTAACAAAGTAGTAAAGCATGATCAGCAAGAAATATCACTACAGTATGGGGTTTCAGGAGTAACAGAGTCGTCATGTTAATATATTAATAAAAAATCATTAATGCATATCATTAAACTTCATCCTTGTAGCAAATTACTCCATCAGGTTTTTGAGAAGACAATATCAGTGTTCTGCTTTCGCCTGGAAAATTATAGGGTCATGCTTCACCATGGATTTGAGGCAATGTAGTAATATTAATATACAGTAAAAACTGCTATGAGCGACCTCTGCTATGAGTGACCACCTGTCATTTCCAATGACAATCGTATTAAATGGATCGATTTTATTATATAAATGCTATGTTATGAGCAACTACCTGCTGAACGCGACCAGCAACCACGATCTCTTGGCAAAATATGCATTTTGACACTGCTATGACCGACCGCATCGCAAAAACGAGGATAAACTTCACCAACCTTTATTTAATCCCTGTAAGAACGACCACTCATACCATTCAAAATTTTAAAAATGTAAAAAAATAGGCTGGCTACCGATGTCTGAATTTTTTTAGCTATGCTTATAGTGTTTTATAGTTTCTGTCATAAACCAGACTAAAGTATATGTCGATTCTTTCCCAGTCTGGTTCCCTGCTTCCTATGCTCCATGTGTTCTCCGCTATTTGTATAGGGGTGAGCAATGCAGTGAGCATACAAAGCAGGGAACCAGACTAATTATTTTTACACTTAGCCTGCTTCCTGGCCTTATCGTAGGACCCGGCATCCCTTTGAACCTCCATATCACGAGAACAGGCACACACCACTGACCTATATGAACTCAATTGTTACAATAACCGCTTGATTAGTAACGATTGTTCTGATCAAAAACAAACATAAAAGGAATATTTGTTAAAAAAAAGGATTGTTGCTACCGGTGATAGATGCTGCAGTCCGTAAACCAGGCTAATGTACATGTCACGAATTGCCGTTGTAGTGCCGAAGTTGACGTAGTGGTCACGTATATTATTTGTCTTTAGAGTTAATCCTTATTGCCGAGGATGAATAAGGTCATTGTTTATTAAACCAGCAAGAGAGAATCATTTGCGGGATTCGATTGATAGTGTTCAAGATTTGTGATGTTTGTTGTTTTCCCCCCTGCCCGATGTTAAGTGATTACATCCCAATCACAAAGCTGTCATCTATTCGAGTTGGTGCGACTGGGTTACACACTTTGCTTATAGAGTTAATGCCTGTATGTCATCTTTGAATGAAGCCATTGACTTTTGTCTGTGAGTAAATGGTTCTGTTTCTGGATGAGATAATTGTTTCTTTTTATTTCATTAATTGTTAGATATGCAATGCACATGTATAGATTTTTCATATTTTCCCAAAGCCCAGTCAAAACCGTCTTTACATTCGATATTACAACTGAGCACTAATAATTTTAACACCTAGAACCTTAATAACAATGAATGAACCTCCAACTTAAAAGAGAAATTTTAAGGGTGAAGAAAATAATTATTGTAACTGAAAGAAGTGAAAAAGAGCAGACCTCACAGAAAAGTGGTTTAAATGTCGGTAAAACAAATTTAGGTTGTTATAAAGGAAAAGGAGTAATTCAGAAATGATTTCATATGCTAAAATATGTGATCTTCAAATGTAAATGTGATTTCATGTTTAATGATAGAAGTATATCTTTATTATTATATGTTAAAGCCCAATTTCAAGTATGTAAACATTACATGTTAAAGCCCAGTTTCTAGTATGTAAACATCACATGTTAAAACCCAGTTTCTAATATGCAAACATATTCAATCTATGTGAATCTTTATTTAGCTGAAAATCAATATTTTTAAATTTTAAATATATTTTCGGATAGAAATTAACTTGTATTACAATTAAGTTTATAATTAAGGAAGACGTAGCAAATTCAGTTTTATTGTCTCAAGAACACTCAGCCCAAAACTTGCATCCTGTGCAACATCAACACGATCCACTTTCCGACAGCTGTCAAACATCTTGTGTGCTATGAAATTCAAAACAACTTTGTCAGTAAAGTTGAAATATAAAAGTTTGGCTAAAATTGCACACTAGAAACTGGACCTTAACATGTAATATTTTCCAGCTAGAAACTGGACTTGAACTTGTAATGTTTACCTGCTAAAACCAGGCTTTAACATGTAATGTTTACCTGTTAAAAACTGGACTTTAACATGTATTATGATTGCCTCATACAATTACTTTCTTTATTTTCAGTCTATAATCATACAGTCAGACATCCTGTCTGATATCAAGGCCATTTTGAGTGACCATAAAAATCCAGAAGCGCAGAAACATGCAGCAGGGACAATCAGAAATTTAGCCATGGGGGACCATCGCAAGGTAATGGTCTTAGTAGCTTAGTATTATATACCCTGTTGGGGACCATCGTAAAGTAGTGGTCTTTGTAATGTAGTACCACATTTACCCCTTGGGGGACCATCATAGTGTAATGATCTTTAAGTATCAAATTAACTGGGTGGTGGACCATCTTATGGCAGTGGTCATAACTGTCATATTAACCCAGTGAAGGACCATCTCAGAGTAATGGTCTTAATAACTTAGTATCATATTAACCCAGTGAAGGACCATCTCAGAGTAATGGTCCTAGTAACTTAGTGTCATATTAACCAATGAAGGACCATCTCAGATTAATGGTCTTAGTAACTTAGGATCATATTAACCCAGTGAAGGACCATCTCAGATTAATTGTCTTAATAACTTAGTATCATATTAACCCAGTGAAGGACCATCTCAGATTAATGGTCTTAGTAACTTAGGATCATATTAACCAAGTGAAGGACCATCTCAGATTAATGGTCTTAGTGACTTAGGATCATATTAACCCAGTGAAGGACCATCTCAGAGTAATGGTCTTAATAACTTAGTATCATATTAACCCAGTGAAGGACCATGTCAGAGTAATGGTCTTAGTAACTTAGTGTCACATTAACCCAGTGAAGGACCATGTCAGAGTAATGGTCTTAGTAACTTAGTATCACATTAACCCAGTGAAGGACCATATCAGATTAATGGTCTTAGTAACTTAGTGTCATATTAACCCAGTGAAGGACCATCTCAGAGTAATGGTCTTAGTAACTTAGTGTCACATTAACCCAGTGAAGGACCATGTCAGAGTAATGGTCTTAGTAACTTAGTATCACATTAACCCAGTGAAGGACCATCTCAAATTAATGGTCTTAGTAACTTAGTATCACATTAACCCAGTGAAGGACCATCTCAGATTAATGG